>JAZHYW010018324.1:0-12556 GCA_037355805.1 Ixodes ricinus
TGATAGGCGGGTTCCGCACAAGGCCTCCGAAGATGGTTTCTTTCACTCCTCGCATCAGGAACCGCAGCTTCTTCTCTTCAGGAGCGTTTGGGTCGGCGCGGTTCATGAGATGGAGAACGTCCTCGACGAAACTTGTGACGCTCTCGTTCGGCCCTTGGCTTCTTGCTTGAAGAAGTTCTTCGGCCCGCTGACGTCGCTGCTGGCTGGCAAAAGTGCGTCGAAGCTCCGCCTGGAAGTCTTGCCATGACGAAATTGACGTTTCGTGGTTCTCGAACCAGGTGCGTGCAGTGCCTTCCAGAGCGAAGTAGACATTTGGCAGGCTCTGCTCAGGACCCCATCCGTTGAACCGTGCGACGCGTTCGTACTGGCCCAACCAGTCGTCCACATCTTCATGAGGATTGCCACTGAAATTCGGCGGCGTCCTTGGTGGGGCCTGCACGTAGACAATGGACGTCGTTGGCGTTCCGTCTGGCTGCGACGTGGTGGTCATCGTCGGCTTCGGCAGCTTCTTCGTCCTGTCCGGCAGTGGTGCAAGTTCCGGGGGTAGGCCGAGGTTGCGGCGACTGAACCGGATCTCGGTAGTGCCTTCGTTGGTTCTTCGCGGGCTTGGCGTTGGACTTGCACTGCGGGCCCTCGGAGGGGTACGCTGCAGGGACATGCGCTACCCCGCACCTCCACCAAAATGTCACGAAGGACAAGTGATGAGGCGGCGAATAGCTGAAGAAACTAAACGTTTAATGGGGCGAACTTGTGCCCAAAAATAAAGAAGGAAACAGAAGATAACAATAGAGCGTCGCGGGCGTCGAAGTCGGCGTAAGCGCAGAGTCGAACGCTGGGGCGAGACTGACTGCGGCTCGCCACGCGGAGCCCCTTATGTACATGCGTGGGCTTCTGGAATAATCGGCCCAGAAGGTTCGGCGTGTAGAACTTTCTGACCTCGAACAAGCAACACGGTTCTCGAATTTACCAGAACATTACATTAGATGTCAACAAAAAGGCGTCCCCGCGGCCAGGAATCGAACCCTGGCTTTTCGCGTGGGAGGCGGGCGCTATAACCGCTAGACCACGCGCGCGCTGCCTACTTGGCAAGTTGCGGGCGCGGCAATACCACCTCTAACTACCCAATCCTTTCAGAGATCAGCGTAGTTAAGTAGCAGTAACTACTGCTCATTTTATTTGTTTTTAGCAATACACAGCAGCAGCACTCGGGACGCTGACCAGAGTGCGAGTCCCGTCGCCGCCAACGTACATTTTTTTATTGTTTCTCCACTAGCTGTTAAATAATGCCACGCAATATCCAACCCTTTGGAGGGGGGGGGGGGTCGGTCTCCGGGTTGCGGAGTTTGGTAAGCACTGAAATAGGAAGTATATTCCTTTATAACCTAGCGACAATAAATGAAAGGGTCAAGGAGGTTCACAATTATTCGCACAGAGAGAGGTGAAGAGCGCACTCGAAGTTGCTACATGCGTGCTGTTTTGTCGCTGTGCTGTTTTGACGCCATGCTGTTTTGGCATGTGCTCTTCTGTCGCTGTGCCGTTTTGACGCTTTGCTGTTTTGTCGCGTGCTGTTTTGACGCGTGCTGTTTAGTCGCGTGCTGTTTTGTCGTGTGCTGTTCTGTAGCGTTCCCCCCCTTAATACCACTCTGCTCCTCTCGGGACACACGGTACACGATCGTGTACGCCCTTGGCCTCGGGTAAGTGGCGCCATCTCACGGAAACTATTCAATACACACCGAGAAACGCTGATTGCAAGATGGACGCCTCCACGTTTTACGGGAGCTCCGGTGAGTAGTCTACAAAAAAAGCTTTTTCTCTTGTTGCACGTCTTCGCACTAGGTGTAAGAGACGCGGAGGCGTTCCTAAAGAGTTACAGAGTAACTTATAACTATACTTCATCTCACCTTAGTATGAACTATTGTTAGCCGCGCGTGCTAAAAGCGCGAGCTAGTTGCTTCGAATGAAGCCTCGGTGGATGAACGAGCGCTCGTGCAGCAAGTGCTCCAGTCAAGGCAGTCAAGGCTAGCCGCTCGCGCTATCACAGCATTCGCGGTTAGTCCATGCTAAGGTGAGACGAAGTATAATAGACATCGGGGCAAGGAATTGATACTGAAATTTAAGGTTCAATTAGCGCGTACACGTTTGTGTACAACGTGCCGCAATGAGAACAAGTGCCGCATAGTCTTCTTCGTCAGTAGGCTTTGCACAGAAGCTCGATACTGGCTAGGGAAATCAAAATATCTCTTTTTTACGTCTAGAGCTAAGCAATTATGTGAGAAATCGGACGAGGATGGGCAATGATTCAGCACAAAGCCTACTCTTCAAAATATCAGATGGGAACACGTCCTATATCGGCCTGACACACGATGAAGACGCCGAGCCAGCTCCACCACAATCCGTGAGTAGTGCCCTTTCTCTGTATTCTGTTTCCAATCAATGTGGTGAGTTCTAAAATAACTCAATTTGTCAATCAGAAGGACACCCCTGGCGGTGAGTCATGTCCTTCGGCGGCAGTGCAAGCGCCCTCACCTCCTGAAAACGAAAACGAGGAAGGCAAAGGCAATACGAGCACCAAGCAAAAAACTCGAACTGTTTGGATGGTGAAGGGCTTTGAGCCACCTGACGTCTCGTTTGAGTGCAACCAGCGTCCGCTAGAGGAAGTGGTTGAACCTGTAGAATACTTCTCCAGGTATTTTCCTGAGCAATTGTTCGAGGAGATGGCGCGGTGTACCAACATCTACGTACTAGAGACAACCGGAGCCATTCTTGCAACTACTCCAGAAGAGATCAAGACATTTCTTGGAATGCTAATGATAATGGGAACGCTGAAGTTTCCACGAATCAGAATGTACTGGCAACCAGCGACCCAAATTCCTGTTGTCTCAGGCAATGAGCGTAAACCGATGTTTTAAGCTGCGCTCAGCCCTGCACATCAGAGAGTCATCGTCACCGCGCTCGCCGAATGACAAGTTCTGGAAGGTGAGGCCACTGCTTGATGCAATCAGAAAATGGCGTCTGACGCTGACACCGTGTGAAACAAACAACATCGATGAGCAAATGGTGCCCTTTACGGGCAGAGTGGCTGCCAAACAGTTTGTAAGAAAGAAACCGAACCCAGAAGGAGTTAAGGTGTTTATCCGTTGCAGCTCGGAAGGCATGGAATACGACTTTGAGTTGTATCAGTGAAAGGGCGCTGGCACTTCTCAGGAACACAAGCACCTCGGCCTGGGTGGCTCTATTGTAATGAGGTTAGTTGAGCTCATACCAAAGTTCGAGTAACTTCAAGTGTTATTACGATATCTACTTCACGTCGGTGCCTCTTCTTCGAGAGTTGAAGGAAGTTGGTATTTGGGCGGTTGGGACCATCCACGCCAACAGTTCTGCAGAGCTGTGTCCTAAAATCCGAGAAAGAGTTGAGGCGTGAAGGCAGAGGAAGCTTAGAACACAAGGTTACGAGAGAAGGTGACGTCACGCTTGTGAGGTTGCAAGACAACGGGAACGTCAACATTGCTTCGACTTACGTTAACGTCGACTACATGTCCACGGTAAGAAGATGGAGCGAAGCCACTAAGCAGCATGTAGACATCGCTTGTCCAGCGGTCATCAAGGAATACAACGCCTTCATGGGTGGTGTGGACAAAATGGATTACTTGCTTTCACTGTATCCGCTCAGACAACGGACGAAGAAATGGACAGTGCGAGTCATGCCTCATTTTGTTTCATTCGGTATCGTAAACAGCTGGCTCGAGTATCTCGAGGATGCTCAGGAAAACGGCGTGCCACGGAAGAGCGTCCTTGGCCTGCTGGGCTTCCAGAATGAGGTTGCGCTGTCTCTAATCACGTGCAACAAGGCCGTTGCTAAGAGGCGTGGCCGCCCAAGCCTCCAGCAGGCAGGCGAACCACCAAAGAAAAAGTGCACAACGCAGAACCACGACCTGTCAGTGCGGTTCGCTACGATGGCCTCAACCACTGGCCAGCCCATGTAGCGCAAACCTTTGCTCAGCGCTGCAAGTTCGAAGGCTGTGCATCGAGGACGCGCATTCGGTGCGGGAAATGCAACGTGTAGCTCTGCCTCTCTGCAACCAACGATTGCTTCTTCGCTTTCCTCAACAAGTAAATGTTCTCTTCGGTTTCCTGGTGCTTGTGCAAAGGAAATTTGACGTGAAAGCCTTGAAAAATGTGTTTGAAATAAAAACTGCTTTGGTTTTTGTAATAACTACCTGCTGGATAATTTTGTACCCATTGAGACACAATGTACACAAATGTGTACGCAACCTACAACAACACCCGACTTAAAAATATTTATATCCATTCATTTTCATTATTGAGGCTTCCTGATGTGAAAAAAATGCAGTGATTTTTCCTCCATCTACTTTAAAATCGTGTCTGAAGTTTTATGGGTTCGTCCTCTTGTGTGTTTTTTTCGTTTTAAGTCAATTACTTTATTTTATCGTTTTCTTTTAAACTATTTGTTCTCTCACCACCAAGGAACAATTCAATTTTAGATTTGTTATTGACTAATAACCCAAGCCTTATGTCTAATGTCACTGTAATTCCTGGTATTAGCAACCGCAGTGCCGGTGTCCGTGATTTATCACTGAACCAGATTTGTAAGACGTGAATGCCTCCACAAAAAATCATAATGTATGTACTGGAGAGGGGACCACGAAACAATTTCCCATCAGATTTCAGTTTATTTTTTTCACTTTTTAAACGTGAGCGTGGAGAGTGATGTTGAACATTTGTGGGACGCTTTCAAACCAAAGATTCAGGCACTCGACAACTCTTGCCTACCATTCAGATCTGACAAGGGAAATAAGAGACATAAACCATGGATTACTTTACCAATTCGAAAACAAATAAAGCGTAAGCGTCGAGCTTTTAAGAAGTATAATACAAATCAGTCTGATAGTGCTAGGCATAATGTCGAAGATATATACAGGTACCTTAAAAGAAATATACAAGAAAATAAACTGACCTTTTATTACTCGTTTCAAGATCAACTCAAAAATGATCGCAAAGAGTTGTGGAAGTTTGTGAAAGTTAAAAAAAGAAGATACCTTTGTTCCTGGTTTAAGTTAAAAAAAAGAAGTTACCTCTGTTCCTGGTTTGTTACGAAATGGCTAGTTGACAGAGACATTGCAAAGGCAGAATATTTCAATTGATATTTTAAGTCACTTTTTTTGCCTCCTGCACTTATGTCCGTCCTTTGTCTGACCGGACCACAGGAGTGGTTATGGCCGAAGTGAATATTGTAGTAGATGGAATTAAGGCCTTACTACGAGATATTAACACGTCAAAAGCGTACGGACGTGACGACATTTCTCCGGTTATTTTTCACAATTGTAAAGAACAAATAGGGGAGTACCTTCAAGTAATTTTTACCAAATCATCAAACACTGGTTTAGTTCCGACTGACTGGAAAAGAGCAAACGTAACTCCAATTTTTTAAACTGGGTTAAAAATTCTAGTTGAAAATTACCGCCGGTTTCACTAGCATGCATTGCTTGCAAGATGTTTGAACGCATTTTGTATAGCTATATATATATATATATATATATATATATATATATATATATATATATATATATATATATATATATATATATATATATATATATATATATGATTTCCTAGACTCTAGTCATTTTTTCCCCCTGCCAGCACGGCTTTCGTCGAGGTTATTCATATGTTACACAGCTCGCAGAGTTTACCCATTTCGTTTCAAGTACCATAGACAACAGACAGACTATTGATTGTGTATTTTTGAACTTCCGCTAATCTTTTAACACCATGCCACATCATCTATTGTTAAACAAACTTATATATCTGGGTATCAACGATAAAATCGTCAACTGGATGCAGACTATCTTTCCGATCGCGAGCAAACTGTGGCACTTAATGGTAAAATATTTTCACCAGTGATTGTTACCTCCGGAGTACCACAGGGAGGTGTGTTAAGACCCTTGCTATTTCTTATATTCATTAACAGTATTTGTGAAAAACATACAGTTTTATATTAAGTTATTCGTGGGCGACTGCATAGTATATAGGATTATTGAAAATGGCGTGGACGCCAGTGTGCTTCAAAACTACTTAAAAGTGCTCGAAGACTAGGTGTGCTGTGAACGTTGGGAAATGAATTTAAATATCGCCCAGTGTAAACACATGTGTTTTTCGCTTTACATCTTCCCGAACCGAATATAAATTTTAAAATGTGATACTTGACCATGTAGATTATTATAAGTACCTGGAAGTTCATTTTTTGTCCAGTTTGAAGTGAAATGATCACGTGAATAACACTGTTGCTAAGGAAAGTAAAATGTTGTATTTTATTCGCAGGGATTTGAAAATTACATCTCGCAGTGTATAGCGAACATTATATTTTTCTTTTATTCGCCCAATTTTAGAATATGCTTGTGTCATCTGGAACCCGCCACAAAGTTACCTCTGAAACAAAAGTTAGGACGGGTTCAAAACCAGGCATTACGGTTCGTTACAGGTGACTACAACCCTTATACAAGTTGTGCGAAAATGAAAAACAGATTATGTTGGGATTTACTCAAAGAGCGATGAAAGTGCTTGAGATTGAAATTCTTTCACAGCATATATTACGGATGGAAATGTATTGAAGGAACTCTTTATATTTTTGAGCCACACTATGCATCTGCAAGACGGGATCATTCTAAAAAACCGAGGAATTTCGTTATACATACTGACTGTTTTTCATCTTACTTTTTTCAAACTATTAGGAGTGGAATACACTTAGGAAGAAAATGTATCTATTACTGATAATGATCTCTTTTGATGATAAACTGCAAATCTGTATCCGCGATTAAAAATGTATGTTTTATTGCTGTTTTCGTTTATCTATAGAATGAATATGTATTATTATTGCATGATGTTTCCTGTACCCCTGAATAATGCCTAACGGCGATGCTGGTATTCATGAAAATAAATAATAAAATAAAAAACTTGACGTCACCAGTCAGTGCATAGCTCTGTGAAAGGTACGGGACAAGTCATGAAGGACAGGCAGTACCCGAAACGCTGAACCTAATGAAGCTCGTGAATCTGCAAGTACAACAAAAAGATCGAAACCTGTACATAGGCCTGGGATGCATAGAAGGGTTCGTCTACGATGCAACCCTAAAGGAGAACACAGGCGGTGGAGAAAACAGACCACCGGGAAATATGCCATTCGCCATCAAAAATGACGTCAAGAAAAACTCGACAACATGAAGGATGGCGGAATCATAAAGAAACTAAATGATCCCAACTTCAGTCTGCAGTCAGATGGTTGTAGTCAAGCAGAAAGGCAAGCTAAGAATTTGGATAGACCGAACAGATCTCAACAAGATCCTACTCAGAAGACATTTCCCGCTCAAGACGCTGGAAGAAATCGCAGCACAGGTCAATGGATCCAAAATCTTCACGCTGCTCGACTTAAAAAAGGGCTTTTGGCAACTAATGGTGTCCGAGAAGACCAGAAATATCTGGCGTTTAGCACGCCAAGGGGGAGACACACCTTTTTACGTGCTGCCTCTTGGAACAGTAACGGCACCCGAGGTATTTCAACAAGAGATCACAGAAATCCTGAAAGGCCTCCCGAATGTCGCAGACTCCATGGATGACATACTGATATATGCCAAAACGATGGAGGAACTAAACAAACACAACGAAGTATTCTTGGAAAGACTCCGACAAGCAGGTGCCAAACTCAACCAACGGAAATTTGTCTACAACCAAGCAATAGTCAAGTTTCCAGGACACTTCCTAACAGACCAAGGCCTCGAAATAGGCAAGAAAAAGGTTGAAGCCATCGAGAAAATCAAACAACCGAGAAACAAGGTTGAACTGCAACGTCTCCTTGACATGCTGCAGTACCTGCAGAAGTTCATACTGTCACGAATGACGAGTTGACAAACAAGGAATAACTGAGAAAACTGAAACGTTTAATGGGGCTAACTTGTGCCCAAAACAAAAAAGGAAACGGAAGATAACAGCAGAGCGTCGCGGGCGTCGAAGTCGGCGTAAAAGCAGGATCGAACACTGGGCGAGACTGACTGCGGCTTGCCACGTGGATCCCCTTTTGTACATGCGTGGGCTTCTGGGACAACCGGCGTAGAATGTTCGCGCGTAGAACATTCTAACCAGTGGCGTCACAAGGGGGGCGGGGGGGGCGGACCGCCCCGGGTGCAGGGGCTCAGGGGGGTGTCGTGGCGGGCCACGAGAGCGGGGGGGGGGGGGGTGGAGCCGCGGCGGGCCACGCGAGAAGCGTGGGGGGGGGGGGAGGGGGGGGGTGTCGCGGCGGACTGCACCGCCCCGGGTGCCGCTGACCCTCGTGACGCCACTGATTCTAACCTCGAACATGCAACAGAGTTCTTGAATTTCCCAGAACACTAAATTGCAAAAATAAATAAAAGACGGGTCGCGCCCAGGAATCGAACCCTGCTCTTTGCGTCGGAGGCAAGCACGATAACCGTTAGGCCACGGCCGCTCTGCCTGCTTGGCCAGCTTCGTGCTCGGCAATATTAAACGTAACAAAGAAGGCAGTCCCACTGAGAAAGTTCCTGAAGCGAGACACAGCATGGCTTTGGACCGAAGAGCAGAGCACTGCACCTCAAAGAGATCAAGAAGGACCTCAAAGAAGCCCCAACCTTACAGTATTACGACGTCAGTGGAGAGCTGACTCTGTCAGTGAACGCCAGCTCAAAACCACTAGGCGCAGCGCTCATGCAGCGCTCCAGCATGCTTGGCCTACGCATCAGCCACACTAACTCCAGCGTAGATCAACTATCCACAGATAGAAAAGGAAGCGTTGGCAATAAGAAACGGCTGCAAGAAATTCTACTCCTACATCTACGGGTGACCACTAAGCATAGAGACAGATCATCTTCCTCTTGAAAACACCAGCAAGAAAGCAATGGGACTTGCACCGCCTCGATTGCAGACTCCTGTTTGACATACAACGCTACGCGCCCAAGATTGTATACAAGAAAGGAAAAGATCTTCACATCGCAGACCTCCTAAGCCATGACTGCCAAACTGATGAGAGCTCCAACACATGTACCCGAGAGTAGAGGTACTAGCCATCTTGCCGATGTCAGAAGAAATTTTCAAGAGAGCTGAGCACATCAATCGAACAGGACGAAGCACTGCAAGGCGTAATGCAGGCAGTAAAGAATGGATGGCCTCTAACGACAAGAATGACGGAAACACAAAAACTCTTTGGCCAGTGCGTGACGAGCTATCAGTTTATGAAGGCTTTCTGTTCCGTAGCGACCCCATAGTCATCCTAAAGACTTGGAAACACAGGGTTCTACAAGCAGTGCACTCCAGATACCTTGGCATCAGCAGCAGCCTCAAACGTGCATGAGAGACAGTACCGGAGAAGAATGTCCAAGCGACATCCGAGATCACGTCCAGGGATGCAGTGCCTGTGAATCGTCACACAAGCGACCGCCGAAGGAGTCACTCATTCCGAAAAGAAGTCCCAAACTTGCCCTGGGAACGAGTGGCTGTGGATTTGTTTGACTGCAAAGGAAAACCATACATTGCGATTGTGGATAGCTTCTCCGGAGTACCACGAACTTTGCCGAACTTTCATACAGCACGGCAGCAGAAGTAATTAATGCAACGAAACGCCGGTTTGCAGGCTCACGGCACACCACGAGGTTGTAGAGTCACACAAAGGGACCTGCTTCACAGCACAGGCATTCCGAACCTTCTTAGAAGAGTGGAAGTTCCAACTACGAACGTGAAGCCCATTGTACCCCAGGTCCAACTGCCTTGCTGAACGGGCAGCACAAACTGTAAAGAACGTACTCAAGCGATGTGCCTTCAATAATCGCGACGTTTACATAGTCTTACTGAACGGGCAGTACAAACTGTAAAGAACGTACTCAAGCGGTGTGCCTTCGATCGTAGCGACGTTTACTTAGCAATACTGAGCCCAAGAAATGTGCCACGCGACGGAGACCTTGGCTCACCTGCACAATGTCTCTAAGGAGAGACGAACAGACAACATTGCCGACGAAGCGCGACCTACTGAGGCCGAGAAAAATCCAAAGGGTCAAAAGCAAAATGGGAGAAGCACGCATGAAGCAGAAGTTCCATGCAGACAAGGGCACAACCGCTGCACCTGCCATGAATATATATGACAGTGTGCGCGCCTGAGAAAGTCAAGCGGAAGTGGGGAATACCAGGCCCAGTTATCAGCAAGCATGGAGCCCATGGTCGTACGTGCTCCAGACACACCACGACATCACCTGAAGAAACATTTTATTGATCAGGCCCACCAAAGACGCAGCTCACTACCAGCTGTGGGGACTCTACAACAAACATCGCTGAACCCACCAGGAAGCTCAAGAGCAGCCACCATCACAAAGATACACAGCCCCTTTAGTGCCAAGCGGGCCAAGCGGCATCGAGATTGACTCGGGCCGGCCGCACTGTCAAGCCAGTGGTCAAACTGGACCTTCAGTGAAAAGGGGAAGGTGTGACGGTAGCCCGAACTTAGTGGCAAGCGCCATTGACATCGTCATCACTTCTCCCTAAGGCGTAGAATGGAGCAATGGACAGAAGATATGCCAAATACTGGGTGAGCTCCAAAATGAATTTCGAAGAGATAGAAGACTGGAAGATAACTTATTCATCACCACTCAATGTGTAGAAATGGCAACGAAGAACCAAACTCATTTATGGTTATCTTATTTGGACATCAAGGGGAGCGTACTATAATGTGAGCCAGGAAAAACTCTGGGGTCAGCTGAAGGAGTATAATTTAGATACAAATTTGGTTAGATTTCATCAGCATGTGTACAAAGACATTAAGGTGAGTTATAATATGGGGAAGCCGAAAACTACACAACCCGCAGTAATAAAAAGAGGACTCAGGCAGGGCTGTCCGCTGTCACGTCTGCTGTTGATGATATATCTCAGCGAAATTAAAAAAAAATTAAAGCAGAAGCAACTTCAGTTTTGATTGAAGTTATCTGGAAAGAGGGAGAAATTGGTTATACAGGTAATACCAGGACTGATGTATGTGGATGAAATTGTACCCATGGCAGATAACCAGGATACAATACAGGAACTAGCTGGAATATGTGGAGTGGAAGGGGACACCTCGGGCATGATTTTAAGTAGTGACAAGTCTGGAGTAATGGTGTTTAACGACGAAAAGAGGGAACCCCCGAGGATTCAAGACATTGTAATAGACCATGTAGGAAAATACCAATATCTAGGAGTCTGGCTCAATGAGGGAAGGAGATATCTAGAGGAACATGCGAAGATTATAATTAGAAAAGGGAAAATAAATTAATTTATTATGAAGCTCAAGGCACTATGGAACTATAATAGGTATGAAGTGGTCAGAGGTATATGAAAAGAAGTAATGGTACCAGGACTGTCGTTTGGCAATGCAGTACTGTGCAGGAAATCAGAGGTTCAATCAGGATCAGAAATTCGGCAGAGAAGCGTAGGCAGATAGGCACTGGAAGCACATGGAAAAACACCAAATGGGGGAGTACAGGGGGACATGGGATGGTCGTCTTTTGAGAGCAGGGAGGCAATTAGTAAGTTGAAATTTGAACAAAGGTTGACCGAAATGGGTGATACGCTGTGGTTACTGAAGATATTCAAGTATTTATACCTGAAAAGTTTAAACACAAAATGGACAAACCGAACCTGAAAGCTTACATTTAAATACCTACACTGTACACACTGGTGATGGGGCTGAACAGACTACTTCAGTGGAAAAGGGAATGAAAGAGGCAGAGAGTAAAATGTGGGAGGGAAGAATGCAGGAGAAATCAGCTCTAACAGTGTGCAGGTCACGAAAGCAGGACATAAGAAAGGAAAATGTGTTTGACAATTCACTGGGAAGTTCTTTGCTCTACGAGGAGAGAACGGTAGTTTTGAGGACGGGGACGTATAGGGCTAAATTTCAGGAGACAGACAGATTATATGCTGCCAGCCATAATGATAGCGAGACACTATAGTCAGTTATAAGTCAAGAAGGTAGGAGAAGCTCCTCCCACAAGCGTGATGCGCCCGTTTCAAATCTCTCCGCAGTCGAAAGAAGAGTTCACTGGAAACGCTCCTTGTTCCGCTTCAATGGATTCCAACTTGTCTCCGATCCCACTTTTTAAGAAAGCGACCTTTGTATTCATTGGAAGGGGGAACCGAGCCCCTGAAAGCAGCCTTTGTATCCATCGGAGGGGGAAGCTAATCCCCGAAAGTCGTATTTGTTTCCATCGGAGGGGGAAAACTCTAATCTCCCTCTCGTGGCTTCCACAATGCTAAGTCAAAGTCGAAAGATAAAGCAAATATGTACAGAAAGGCAAGACCCTCCTCGCGCGTTGGCCGCGACGTCACGGAAACGATGGGACGCTATTGGATGCGGAGGTGGCGGAGGGATATATGATTCCCTTTGAGGGGCATTTGCCGCTACCTTCTTAACCTGTAACCGACTATAGAGCACTTGGTTTTGAAGTGCACGGGGCTTCGCCCTGCCCTCCCTGAAGGGGTAACGGATTTGGCCGGGGCCCTGGGTTTT
>JAZHYW010018326.1:0-25784 GCA_037355805.1 Ixodes ricinus
ATTGATTGGGGTTTAATGGCGCAGCAGCGACCAAGGCTATAATGCGCCAACAACTAGGACTATTGCTGAAATCAAGGTTAAAGAGAAGAAAGAGCTATAGTAGCTTGTAGTTTAATAAAACAATGATCATGAAAGTACAAGCACATAAGATGCGGCAATGAATACGACGAACTATTAAAATTATAACTGGTCCAGGAGTCTTATATCCTTAAGAAAGTTGAAAACACACTTGTGTGGAATCAACGGCTCATCGCTGAGTAAAAGGGCGAGATGTAATGGTGTATGCTCTTGGTAAGCCTTAGCAAAGTGTCTGTGGCGTTCTTGGTCATACAAAGGGCATACAAGTAAGATATGTAGGATGCTTAACGGAATGTGGCAGTGTTCACACTCCGGAGCATCCTCCCCACGCAAAAGATGCCCATGGGTAAGACGGGTATGACCAATTCGCAATCGGCACAAAACCACCTCATAAAAACGCTCGCGGTGTCGTGCACTCTCCCATTCCTGAAGTAGTGGTTTTACTGCGTGCAACTTATTGTTTATTTCTCGGTCCCATTCCTCTTGCCACTTGCGTCTTATGGAAAATTTCAGAACATGTCTATAGTCTCTGTAAGGTATTTTCCACAGGTCGACTTCTCGATCCTTAGCAGTACTTGCTGCTCTGTCAGCATCCTCATTTCCGGCAATTCCGACATGTGAAGGAACCCAGCATAATATTATTTTCTTCTTCCGTTTTGCGGCTGAAATTAGCCTGTTCCTTATTTCTATTACAAGTGGGTTGCGATCATCTCCCACTCTGGCAAGAGCTCGTAAAGCACTAAGTGAATCGGTGTAAACAATTGACTTATGAAGCTTTTGTTTGAGGATCTTATCTGTGGCGAGGAGTAAGCCATAGAGCTCTGCCGTAAGACTACAGGCACTGTCATTAATTCTCCGGACAAGCTGCATCCCAGGCCCGATCACTGCGCAACCCACAGAGGAGTCAGTTTTACTACCATCTGTGTAGAAACTTATAAAGCCGTGATACTGTGCTTGGAGTTCAAGGAATTCTTGCCTCAGGACTTCGTGAGGAGTGTCTTTTTTGTTGAATTTTGTTAGCTCCAGTTCGCACTGAATGGGAACTAGGTCCCAAGGAGCTGCCGAACTCATGCACTGTACAACTGGAGGCAACACGTCCAGTCCTACAGACTCCGCAGAATTGCGAACCCTCATGGCAAGAGGTGGAACAACTGAAGGCTTGTTACTGAAAGTTCGCTCATAGCGTGTTTGTTCCATGCAGTGTAAGGTTGGATGGTTAGGAACCGATCTAATTCGCATAAAATACGTAAAGCCCAGTTCATATCTTCTTTTCTCCAGAGAGAGCTCGTTTGCTTCTGCGTATAGACTGAGGACAGGAGATGTGCGAAAAGCCCCGGTAGCAAGCCGCAGCCCCTGATGATGAACAGGGTCCAGCATTTTGAGAACCGATGTCCGGGCAGAGCCATACACAATACAGCCGTAATCAAGTCGGGATCGAACGACCGACCGATAGATACGTAAGAGACAAAGACGGTCAGCACCCCAGGACACATGCGACAGGACCTTAAGTATATTAAGTGATTTAAAACACTTCATCTTCAGGCTCTTGACATGCGGAACAAAAGTCAATTTGGAATCAAATATAAGACCTAAAAACTTGTGTTCAGTTTTCACTGGGATAGGAACATCATACATAATCAAAGAAGGTTCGTGCAAAACTCCGCGGCGACGAGAGAAGCTCACACAGACGGTCTTCTCAGGAGAAAATTTAAAACCGTTGACATCAGCCCATTTGACCAAGTTGTTGATTGTGAGCTGGAGCCGACGTTCACATATGGATGGATTACAAGACGATACAGAAATCTGCAGGTCATCGACGTACAGTGAGTACTGAACAGATGGAGCTATTGCGCGGACAATTGAATTCATCTTCACAATAAAAAGAGTGACGCTAAGTACACCACCTTGAGGTACTCCATTTTGCTGCGAAAATTCTCTAGAAAAAGTTGTCCCAAGCTTCACGCGAAAAGTCCGGTTTTGGAGATAACTCTTAATGGCACTTAACATTCGGCCCTGCACACCAAGGCTAAACAGATCCTGCAGTATGCCATGGCGCCAGGCTGTATCAAATGCCTTTTCCAGGTCAAAAAAGACAGAGACACAATGCTGCTTATTTACAAATGCCTCCCGCACAACAGTCTCAAAGCGAACTAGGTGGTCGACCGTGGATCGTCCTGAACGAAAGCCACATTGATACCTGTCAAGAAGATTATTACTCTCCAAATAAAACATCAGCCTTCTGTTAATCATTCTTTCTAATGTCTTCGAAAGACAGCTAGTTAGTGCTATAGGCCTGAAGCTGGAGGCGCAGGCAGGATCTTTTCCTGGCTTTAAAAGGGGGATAATGACGGCAGCCTTCCAGGACAATGGGAAAAGACCCTCGACCCAAACTCGGTTGAAAAGATACAAGATGAGCTCTAGAGTAGATGGATGAAG
The DNA here is from genome assembly GCA_037355805.1 of Ixodes ricinus. Lineage (NCBI taxonomy): Eukaryota > Metazoa > Arthropoda > Arachnida > Ixodida > Ixodidae > Ixodes > Ixodes ricinus. The sequence goes on from JAZHYW010018326.1 coordinate 2,515, forward strand.
GTGCTGAAGCATTTGGTAGTGGATACCGTCCGGTCCAGGGGCAGTCTGTCTGGACGAATCAAGAGCCATCTGCAGTTCGTGCAGCATGAAAAGAGAGTTATAGGGCTCTTGCAAACCACCGGTCGTAGGCACAATCTTTTTTTCTGCATGTAGCTTATGCTGCCTAAATGATTGCGTATAGTGTTCGGAACTAGAAACAAATTCGAAGTGCTCACCAAGAACGTCAGCCTGTTCGTCAAGGCTTGCAGGACATATTCCATTCCGGCACAAGAGTGGGACAGAGAAAGCGCCGTAGGAACCCTCAATTTTATGCACACGGTCCCAGACTTCCTTTATAGATGCACTGCTATTAATTGAAGAGGCATATCCTCTAAAGCTTTGCCGCTTGGCTTGCCTTCGAATAAACCTTGCCTGTGCCCTTTTTCTTTTAAAACCAATCAGATTACTTGGAGTAGGGTAACGCCTAAATATACCCCATGCACGATTCTGTTCCTTTTTTGCCTGGCGGCAGTCTTTATTCCACCACGCCTTTGGCCTTTTTGGAAGATGCGAAGACGTCATGGGAATGGCGAGGATTGCGGCCTGTAGTATGTGTCGAGTGATATGCAGAGTGACATCATCGATGGAAAGATCATCAAGTGATGAACAAGCTAAAACTGAAGAGTCTGTAAATGTTGCCCAGTCAGCCCTCTCAAACTTCCAACGAGGGGTACGCGTTTGAAGACCAGCAGGAGGACTGTTAAACTCTAAAATAATTGGAAAGTGGTCACTTCCATATGGGTTTGGGATGACCCTCCATGAAAATAGCGAGTATAGTGAAGGATGGCAGATAGAAAGGTCGATGGAAGTAAAAGTCCTGGTCGCTGAGCTAAAGTGTGTGGCTTCTTTAGTGTTAAGTAAGCACAGTCCCGTGGAAAGAAGAAAACGTTCTACAAGTGCTCCTCTAGCATCCCGTTTGCCACTCCCCCACAATGGGTTGTGTGCATTAAAATCGCCTAAAATTAAGTATGGAGCCGGGAGCTGACTAACAAGATCCTCTAGCTCTTCGTACTGCAGCTGGTATCCCGGTGATATGTACACTGAACAAACAGTAATCACCCGGTCTAGCAGTATCCGGGCAGCTACAGCCTCGAGAGTGGTGTATAGGGCCACTTCGGCAGATGGGGATGTGCGCTGGGCAACTACAGCAGCACCACCAGACGCCACAGAGGAGTGCAACCTATCTTTTCTAAACACTTGATAATGGCGCAGTACATTTGACCTAGTTTCTTTAAGATGCGTCTCCTGCAGACAGAAGGCAACAGGGCGGTGTTCGTCTAGTAAAAAAGTGACATCATCATAATTACAAAAAAGCCCACGGCAGTTCCATTGTAAAAACAGAGACATGATAAAGATTAAAACTGGAAATTGAAATTAAAATTATAACTGGCCTTTAGGACACCGCAAGATGACTAAGTAGACACTTGCTTATGATTCATTACTAAAGGGACTACGATCCCTTTGGGGGCAAAATTCTAGGAGGTTTATTTTTCTTTTTCTTCTCTACGACCTGAAAAGGTACTGATGACTCAGCACCTGAAGGGAGCAGGTCGTCGTCAGAGGGTGACACGCTCTCATCCATCATTTCATCTACTGACTGCTGGCTTGCGGGCGAGTACGCCTCGTCCAGCTGGCCAGGCTTTCGAGAGCTGGTCGAGGCGGGAGTGGGCAAAGCCCTGCCTCGGCCTGAAGGGCGAGCAGACGACGAGGGTGTCCGCTCCTGCTCCTTAGAGGAGGTGGTCTGCGAGGGACCCTCTTTAGGGCCTGAGGGTGGTGCGAGAGGCACCATCCCTGATGCCTTTGGAGGGGATACCTCCTTTGGTGGTGCCATGGTGTCCATAGCCTCCTTTAAAGGAGGCGCGGCAGCACCATTCAGGCACTGTGAACCTTTTGGCTCCAACGACAAACGTGGTCGTGGAGCCGACCTTGGAGGGGCAGGGGTGTCGGTGGGGCTGCCAGGTCTCTGGGACAGACCTGGGTTCCCACCGAGGTTTTCGGTGACACGCCCCCTGTGCGTGTCACCGTAGCAAAGGATCCTTTCTGTAGAAAGGAAAGTCGCTTCCTAGCCTCAGGAAACGAGATGTTTTCTTTTACTTTCAGGGTAATTACTTCTTTTTCTTCTTTCCATTTTTTGCATGAACGGGAGTAAGCGGCGTGTGGTTCGCCGCAGTTGACGCAGTGTGGTGGGTTTGCGCAGTTGTCCGAAGGGTGATCATTCTGACCGCACTTGGCACACGTGGTCTTGCCCCTGCAGCTCTGGGCACTATGGCCGAACCTCTGGCAATGAAAACATCTCCTGGGGTTCGGCACATATGGCCGTACTCTGCAGTTCAAGTACCCAGCCTTGACTGACTCAGGAACTTTGCTCAACTCGAAAGTCAAAATGACATGTTTTGTGTTGATCTCTTGCCCCTCTCGACGAAAGGAGATTCGCTTTGCAGCGACGACTCCTTGGTCACTGAGGCCATCTACGAGTTCATCTTCAGTACTTTCGAGGAGGTCATCTTCAGAGATCACACCTTTTACTGTGTTCAATGTACGGTGGGGAGTGACAGTCACTTTATAGTCGGAAACTGAATTTAGTGATAGGAGAGCTGTGCTCTGTTCACTGGTTTTAATCTCGACGAGCAGATCTCCGGATGTCATTTTTTTGGCAGAGAAGTTCTTTCCAACAATGGACTCAAGTGTTTTGGAAACGAGGAATGGTGACAGTTTTGCCAAAGGTTTCTCACTCTCCGAGTGCATCACAAGGAATCTTGGGAATTTTTCTGCAGATCTAGTAGTGTTAATCGCCTGTACTTCGGTGCGGCTCCTTTTGGGGGGCCGATCAAGAAAGGTTTTTTGTTTAGTACCCATAGAGATGGGAGAGAATTTCGGTGCCCCGGGTGCACCACCCACCACGGAGCCCAACACGGGGGTAGGCAATGTGCCATAACAAATATGGCTTTGCTGACAACATTACACTACCAGTGCTGCCCAGGCACTATAACCTAGTGTGGATCCAGACAAGGGGTCTATCGCCACCCAAGGTTAGCCCTTGCCGCCAAAGAAGGTGAAAATGAATAAAAGAAGAGTAGAGAAAAGAGAAAGATAGGAGGGGATAGTAGGAGAAAAGGCGACTGACTGGATCATCCTGGCCGGGCCTTACCAGGACACCCGTCTACAGGAAGCAGGGGCCAAAGTGGTGTGTTGCCTCGCCCGGGGGCCCCGAAGGGTCCAAACCTACCCCGGGCTCGGCTCAACCACCAGGATGCCCTTTTCCCTGGACACGGGCTCGCCACGCACAGCCAGACGTGGGTGGGTCTTACCCACTTTTCACTCAGGGTCCGTAATGTAGCCAATGTGGCTGGGGTCCGTGGTGACGCTACTCACCAAGCACCTAGCACCTAAGGTGCGTTTGCGCCCTGCAGGGCTCAGGGTCAACGGAGACGCCCGCTCTCCAAACACACTGACTTGCAGGTGTTTCCCTTGCGGGTGTCTTTGTCTTCTTTATCCTGAGCAATCGCATGACAGCTTCCCTGAGGAGTACGGTGAACCAGAATAATCTAGTTCCCTGTGCACGGCGAAGTCAGAGATCCCAAAATGTGCGGACAGGAAGTAGTCATTCCCCGGTTGTCAGACTACTCTGCTGTGGTTGCCAGGCTGTCGAAATCTCCTTAAGAAGGCCGAACTTTCTCAGTATAAACGGCTCTGCTGTGGTGTGGAACTTCATGCCACCTACCGGCTGGGAAAACTACCAGCTGGTAGTAAAATAGGAGAATAAAGGGCACGTTCCACGTGCCACTCAGGCCTGCGGTCCTTCGGTGGTGTCTGCTTCTTCCTCCGCTGACCAGAACAATAGCGACAAAAACACACATGACTGAATCACATTCTTCGGGAAGAAAAATGGCGTCCTCCTCTTTGTTCTGCTTCTATACGCTGCTGTGATCCCCCCCCCCCCCACACACACACAAAAAAAAATAATAAATAGAGAATTTTTTGTTTTATGATGCCTGTAAGAGAATGTTGCTATTGTTAACAGCACGGTGTACGCGCATTTTATCTGGGAACTTCAATAACCGGAACTTCAGTTAACTTGCCAAGTTCCCTATACAGCATGTAAACTATAACACTTCTAACCCAACTTAGACGGTGCGCAAAAATCGGTTCCTAATCGTATCGCGCTGCGATTTAATACAGGGGTGCGGCAAGGTGGTAGAGCATGGAGCAAAAATAGCAATGCTTAAGCTGGCCTTGTTAAAAAAATAATAAAAAAAACTGTTTCGGGCTATCTGCCGAGGCATTTGCAGACGACGTCATGGCCGGGCTCGTCTAGTTGTATCTGCTGCCGAAAGATGGCACAACGTAAGAGACGAGAGTAATGCAGAGCCTCGACCGGTCATCTCCGCACCAAAAATGGGGAGCCATGAGGAATTGAAATCCTTATTTTCTAATTAAGTTCATTTTTTTAATGAACAAACCATCGCACAATTAGGACTCGACATCAGAGACGTGCGCCGGCATAGTGAAAAGTCTCCGGAGGTCGTCTTCTAAGCTCGGAGCCGGCGCGCTCGACGCTTCCGACATCTGTCGGCGGCAGATTGAACTAGGCGAGCCCGGTCATGACAATATCTGCAAATGCAACAAAAAAAAAACAGTTTTTTTTACACGGTTATTTTATACGTTGATATTTTCATCCTATGCTTCCACCACCTGGTTGTACCTCTGTAGTAAATCGCATCGCTGTACGTTGAGAACCCAATTTTTGCGGGACGTCTAAACTTTCTTAAAAACAAAACTTACATGCTGTAAAAAAACTAAAAAAAACACGATTATTGCTGGCCAAATTGATTTCACACCTTAGCGGTTCGAAGTTGTCGGGCCAGAGGAATGTTTGCTGTACAATTCGCAACTCGCCGACTGCATCGCTTTTTTTTATTAAGTGTGACGACATTGGACTGTGTAAACAACCGAAATTTCTCAAGTGTGAAAGGGTAGAGGAGTGACGACATAAAAATAGATGATGAATGCCGCGGAGGGAAAGGACGCACACTTTACACTCGAGCGTTGTAAACAGCCTTCCAACAGATGAGTGCTAACGATAATTTTTTTGCGAGAGAGCGAAGCTTGAGAACGATTTCAGTTGGAGGGGGAAAACGGAAGGCAGTCGATCCACTCCATCTAGTCATGTTTGAGAACCAGGCGTTGCCCAACGTCAAATTGAACGCGGTGCGTTAGCTCGGCAAATAAAACCTTCAAAGGGACGACGTGTTCCTGCGATCTGGCCTTGCTCAGACCATATTGAAGAACTCAGATTCCGACGTTTAATGTCCTAGCCTCAAATAAACCTGAGCGTTTGCACCTTCCAATCTTGCAAAACATTTGACGGTCGTCTCCTAGTAAATGCCAATGAATACGTACACAAAATTTGTTTCACCAACAACCAGAAAAACAAAACAAACAAACTTCAAGCAAGATATAAAAGGCTATTGCTCGGGATGACGTTTTCGAACGTGGTGGAAGTCAGTAGCGGAGGTAAACGGGAAGTTCTAATCTACTACAAAATTCGGAATCTTCGTATCTTCCCTCGATTACTGAGGCTGACTTGCGCGTTATTATCAATCAATACTATGTCGATAAAAATCCGGCAAGTATTGACCAGATTCCTCTTACAAATATTGCATGCAACTTTGATTACCTAAAGCATGTTCTGCTGACTCTTCTAAACGATATATTTTCTACATGTGTTATACCATTAAACCTTAAAAGCGCGATTGTACGTCCGTTATTGAAAAGGGGGAACAAAAGGGACATGGAAAACTACAGATCGTCAGCTATAAAGCCAGTGATTTCTCATATTATGGCAAAGTATATCGCCAAGATAATGAACTCATTTTGTGATAAATTTTATTTAATGCTTCTCAGTACGGGTTCATGAAGGGAAAGAGTACGACCTTGTTGCTTGAAAGTTGTGCTGATATTGTGTGTCTCGGTCAAAATAACATTCATTTTGTCTTGTTTTTAGATTTATCAAGGGCTTTTGATACAATTGACCACTCAAAATTGTTTTATAAGCTATATGAATTAGGTTTGAGAAGACATTTTGTTCAATTTTTATGAACTATTTTTCAGATAGAACGCGAACAGTAAAAATAAAGCAGAACCAAGGTGGCGCTGTAAAAATCAAGTATAGTATTCTACAGGGATCGTCATTGGCTCCATTGTTATTTAATTATATATAGTAGTGACCTGGGAAGTCTAAAATTACACTCGCAATTATTCCAGTCTGCCGACGACACGGCCTTCGTTCTGCTACACGAGAAATTCAAAACAGCTGTAACAATATTTCAGCGAAATAAGTCAAATAACAGACTGGTTTAAGGAAAAGAATAATTTGTAAACTAAAAGAAAAGAGCCCAAAATTGATGTGTTTTAGAAATTCGCATTAAAGAGTAGTTTTTGACCGTTCTTTGTTTTATCTGGAACACAATCTGGACAGCAGAATTGCGTAAAATTTATTTTTGAAACAAGTACAAAATATTTGGGGCTACATTTCGACGAACGCATGGCATGGGAACATCACAAAAACTATGTAAAGAAAAAGCTAAGAATTGTCTCCTCTGAATTAAATAGGCTAAGAACGGCAGCAAGCGCTGGTGTAAAACAAAAAGTTGATCAGTCATCAGCAGAATCAGTTCTTAGATATGGTATCACGGTTTATGGACTCGATTTGAATAATAGAATACGAGCGTTAACGAACTGATTTTTCTGGATTTTTAATGATATTTTGTATGGAACGCGATTTCAAGATTCAGAAATGCGTAGCAAGCTTGCAGCATTTGGTATCATGCCGTTGCATATGTTATTCAAATACGTGGCTTTAACAAAACAATACTATTCCCGAAGCTATTTTGCACTACCAGTACAAAAAAGACCAATCGGAAACAGACGGAAAGAGACTGAGAACATAATATATTCTGCGTACATTTAATGACATACACAAGATTAATTTCTTAATCTGGTTTCCTCTAAAGAGGCGAAAAATAAATTGAAAATATGGTGCTTTCAAAATGAGATTTGAAGTGTTTTTGTTGTTTCGTTCTTCACTTTCCGATGACGCATTGCTTTTCAAATCCGTCAGGACTTCAAACTTACAAACAAAACACAAATTACAACAAAAAAATGTGTATATGTAAGCCTGTCTTGTACATACGTCGCATAGTGTAGATAGTTTGAATACCTTTAATCCTCAAGCTTGCGATTTGTTTTTTTTTTTCTTATAAATGCATTTCTTTTGTTACAAAGTTTGTTTGGGTAGAAGAACCTCATTTGGAAAGTGTTTCCAATGGTATGCACGATGGAGTTTACCTTCTTTGTGCGCATTTTTCTTCAACAGACATATGCAATTTTTCTGTAGTGCTGTTATGGCGATACTTTTTGTGTAAAGAACACCTTATTGTAACCGCAAAGCGTGTCTGTTAGAATAATCAAAATGTTATAAATGTCTTCTTTTTTTTTTTGTAGAGTGCGTTTGTTTAATAATATTATATCTCTCGCAGTTGCAGAGCCACGTCATACAAGACTTCAAGGCTTTTACGAACTCTAATATTTGTATAGAAAATACAAAAAGTAATACAATTATTATTAATATTATTATTAACAAAAATCGATCACCTAATATCCGCAAATTAAATATTTTTCTTTTTTTATATTCGGTATAGCTGGCACATTTTAATTTGAGATGTCATAGATATTGTCAGAATTAAGACAACAGAATGCTGCTCTCTCCATTTTCTATCAAATTTAGGCCGTGAAGAAACTTGAGATAAAATACCAAAGCAAAATACAAAAAAGAAAAAGCACCGGTAGTTCTACTTGGAAGCGACATCAGCTTCCATAACTAGAGGCACAGGTCGCTAATCTGAGTAGCAATCTGTTGCTTAGCCCCATGCCACATCATACAAACAGACGGTGTGCATGTACGAGTCACCGACAACATCCGTGGTTCGAATGCGGCGTGCCAAGTGCGTTGCCACGCGGCATTCGAAGCGCGGATCTCGCGGTGACTCCCGTTCGAATCTGTACGCAGGCTGCCTTTTGTATGACGTATAAGCAGTGTGACCCCGGCCTTAGGATCGTCCTTGCTTCACAGATACGCACGCTTTCTTCAAACAAGTCTGCCGACTATTTTTTGTATGACCTTAAAATGACACCGTGTCTTTTTCTATGACGTACGAGCAGAGTGCGACTTTAATCACGATTGTACGTAATTTCGATGTCAAGTAATTTTGGCGAGGAGTCCTGTAAAGGAGGCTGCTTCGCAAAAGAGAAGCCCCGGGCGTTGGGACTCCGAGGTGGCGGCGTCGGCTTTCTGGCGGTCTGCGGCCCTGGGCGCCTGTGCGACGCCTCGTCGAGGCTGAGCCCAGGTTGCCCCGACAACGGTGCTCCATGGCGGCGCCGATGAAGCGGGTCGGGAGCTCGACTCCGAGTGCGGACAGACACGAGGACGGACACGGCCGCCAGATCGAAAGGAACCCTCGACTCCCGCCGGGTGGGGACCCGCTCGACGCCTTCTCACGCACGCGCGCGGGCACTACGCGATCAGCACTCGCGCCTTGGATATGGAGATAGCAACAAAGAAAAAAAAAAAGAGAATGCCCTTTCTTTTTTTTTTCCGTTTCCACTGTTTTGTTTTTGGTGGGGCTGAGGACAAGTCAAGCTGCTTGGGCAGCTTTTTTTCCTCAGCACCCGCCATGCACACTAACAATTTTTTTTATTTATAATAATAATAATTACAATTATTATTATTATTATTATTTGCGCATGCTTGTTTTACGTCATAATTTATCGTATTCCGGTGTGGATACTGCACGGTGAGCTTGAAACTGTTTTTATGTGAAGACATTGTGATTATGAACTGTAAAGTGCTTTCCCACAAGCTTTAACTGGCTTTGACAAACCCGTGCTACTACTTGAAGAACTATCCGCACAGATAAATAAATAAATATATTATGATTATTATTGCTGTCCAAGCTTTCCACCTACGGTGTGTGCGGCTCATTATTTGAGTGGCTGGAGAGCTTATTTGAGCAACAGAAACGCATACGTACGTGTCAACAATTCGTCATCTTCGTTATATAAGACATGCTCTGGTGTTCCTCCGGGATCGGTCCTAGGTCACTTTTCGTTTTAAATTTTTTGTAAATGATGTTTTGTGTGTTATTTCAAATTCCGTGTTTCTTCAATACGCGGATGATATAAAAATCTACAAGGAAATAGTGACGCCAGAGGTTTGCACTAAGCCTCAGGAAGACGCATGTTATTCCTTCTTCCAGTGGTGCTTAGATAATGATCTTTGTTTAACCAGTTCCAAAACAAAGGTCATGACTTTTTCTCGTAAGACGCATAATACCTCGTGTTTATATAATATCCACGGCGAAATCCTGTCTCGTGTCGATGAAATGAAAGATCTCGGCGTCATGTTTGACTTAAGCCTCAGGTTCGATGGCCATGTAACCGAGGTCGTCAACTCGTCTCTCCGCACTTTGGGTGCCACATGTCGTGTAACGAAAGAGTTTAAAAACCCGCCGGCGTTTCTCACGTTGTACTGTTCTCTATCAAGGTCACAGCTGGAGTACGCCTCGGTTGTGTGGAATGGAATTTCCCAAACCAATTCTGTGAGGATGGAGCGAGTTCAAAAGAAGTTTATTTCTATCATGAGGCATCGCTATCTTAAGGAGGATGTACCTCGTAAGAATTATGAAGATGCGCTAAAACTTTTTAAATTTCTTAGCCTGCACCGGCGTCGGGAGAAAGCAGATTTGTTGTTTCTGTTTAAGGTCACGCACGGCCTAATTGATTCACCATACCTCTTGTCTCAAGTGAGTCTTAGAGTTCCACGCGTACGTACACGTCTTCAGTCATCTTTTTTATATCTCTCGAGCTTTTAATCAACTAGTCCCAATCCTCAGGTTGGCTGAATGTTGTAATCGTCACTCGGAAGTACTTGATATATTTGACTCGTGCTATTGGGCTTTCAATCAATTTATTGTAAGCCTGTTCATGCTTGAGCAGGACTGAAAAGTGCTGAATGTCCGATTGTGTGAAATTTATTGTTTTTACAATATGTGTGCGTTGCAGATGTCTCGCTGCTTCGCATTCACTTTGCACGCTTTAACTTTCCTTCGAAGAGATGATCCTCATCAGCAGAATTCCTATCTTTGTTACCCTTCTGCATTTGTTGGGTCTTGTGTAGAATTGTGTTTTTTTGTATTTTTATTAATTTGTAGTTTGAATGCCAGCATCAAAACCGCGAGATTGTTCCTGGACACTCTAATAAACATTGACTGATTAGATTGATTGATTGATTGAATGATATTAAATACTTTATCGTATAAAACAAGAAAGTTTCGCGCATATTCATGCGCTGCACGAAGCAGTTCTTACAAGATTTGGTTATCGAAGGAAAAAACGATGATTTTGGAGTTTAAAACATGTACGTCTTGACAAAAAAGAACAAAAAACATAAGGTTAGTCTAGCACGCTTCTACATATATCTTAGAAGGTAAACTGAAGCGGTTCTTTATTTGAGGGAAAACACTTGAATCGTCTGCATTTGGCCTCAATGATAACGAATATCGCAAATATTTTCCAATTTGGTGCACGGAGGCTGCAGAAAATCACTTTTCGGAGCACCGTCGAAGACCCTTCTTCCCGGAGCGTGACGTCATACTAGGAGTTTTCGGAATCTCCGCTCTCGCGCATCTTCAGCGCCTGTCAAAGCTATGCACGTGCACTTTTGCTATTTTCAAGAAAAGGTCAGAAAGAGACGTCACGACTGGTGTCAGTGTGGGGGAATATATACCTGGCAAGCTTGCAATTGCACGCGCTGCCCACACGAACGACACGTGCACTCTAAGAAATGCCTGCGAGTCTACTTACCCGCAAAACAGTCAAAGAGCCAATCTCTGCGGTCTACGAAATCAACGTAGCGAATGATGGGGCGGAACATCCGTTTAGAGCTAAAAATGAAGTCTGCGCGGTGGCACTACGCAATGCAAGCATGACGCTTTGCATTGCGTAATGCCAGAGCGCAGACTTCATTTTCAGGCCTAAATGGATGTTCCGCCTCATAATTCGCTGAGCTTATTTCGTAGATTGCAGAGACTGGCTCTTGGAGTGTTTTGCCGGTAAGTGCAGACATTTCGCAGGCATTACTTAGCGGCCGAAAGATCCTAGTATGACCGAACGACTGGTCGGAGGTTTTTCGTGTTTTCTCGCGTTTAGTTACATCTTCGGGGAAAACGAACGTGATATTCAAATTCATGGGATAAAAATGCTCTAGAATTCACCTCTAACTCTTTTGTTTTCATAAATTCTTGTTTACGCAACACGCAAGGGAAAAAAGTAGCGTTCAGCAAGGGCGGATTTCTTTTACTGCGGTTCTTGAGATTAATGCGCGAATACAGAGAAGGAAAAAACTGTTTGCGAGTAAAAAAAAATCGCTCAAATTTCTCTAATTTTTTAAAAGTATTTGGGAGCAGCTGGCTTTGATAAAGTCATTGTTCAGAACTGTGAAACCAAAACAGAAAAAAAAAACAATAAAAAAACATTGATGCAAAAAATAAAATACGGAAAGACTAACAAACTATGTGTAGCAAAAGGGGTGGTCTTCTTCAAAACGCCGCCTATGATCTCTACAATTCAAAGTCAGCGGTAATATGAGCTGGCATAGCGAAGTGCCAGCCGAAGGGGGTAAAATCTCTCGTAAGCTTCCAACATACTAAGCAATAGATCCTACATCCACATGCAATGCGACAACAGGGAATGAGATATAGCTCCTCCAGTGATGGAAGCGGCATTTGACGTTTTGGAGTAGGTTCTGTAGCAGGCAAAAATATACGTTTGGAGCAGCCACTGTCGCTCTTGGAGCAGATGCCAACGTCTGTTAGCATATCACTTCTAAAACAAATTTGACTGTATCGCTAAATGAGTTTATATTTGATAATGGTTGAGGGTTTTTCTTTGACACTGGAGCATATTACTCGTTACCCTTAGTGTAATGAGCCCTGCGCGGATAACAGTTTGAGTATCCGCATCCGATCCGCATCCGCATACTTTGTATCCATATCCGAACCGCATCCGCAAAATGAGGAACCATGTCGATGTTCTTGCTAACTGCCAGAGGTTACGATTACATTTAGACTAGCAGAATCAGCGGAAATCACACCAACCGCGTTCTTCCCTGCCGCGCGCGGAATCGAAACTTTCACCTGTGGCCCCTTAAAGGTCGAAGAAAAAAAATTTTTGAAGTGAGCTTATTGAAAAACAATGAGTTACAGAAAGTGAATTCTAGTGCTATTTGCGTTTTAAATTCGCCAGATTGAATTCCGGCGTCAATACCCAATCGGCTTGTATACTTCTCCTGGCTAAGTAGTGTGATATACGCGAGAAAAAGGAAAGAAAGTCGCTGTACGTAACAGTCATCGACAGATCTTTCTGGCTAGACCAACAAGGCTAGCGGCAGAGCGGGAGCTTCAGCCCAATTTTGAAATTGCGTCTTATAAGGCTACTACTCGGCGCGTCGCATTGAAATATAATTGTGATATCTGTTATTCTACAGGCCAAATGTTAACGGACATGCTTGTCCCAATGGCTGTTTACTTGCCTGCAATTCCCCTGAAGTCGAAACGCCTAAAAAAAATCAAGAAAAAGGTTTGGAAAGAGAGGAGGACAAGCAGTGGTAGGAAGACAAAATCCTTTCTGTGATGTTGCCGAGCGTATGCGGCCACCTCGAGTCTCACGGTGTTTCGTGTCAGCCAGCGGCCGGATGCGCCGCTAAGTCAGAGTCCAAGGCCGTGATCGGATCGACTAACGTGTTGTTCGAGAAAGATCCCGGCTTGCAGGCGCCCAAATATATATAATTAAAAAAAACTTTTTTTTTTTTTTTGCTTGGAGCAGCTACAGAGGTTGCGCGCGTCAGCCGCTGGCATTGCTGGCGCCCTGGCGTCGTAACCGGACGAATATGAACTACCAGACTTTCTTCGCTAGAACCCTAAGCATAAAAAAAAGAAACAGGCAATTTACGGGCTACCTATGTACGTGCGCCGCTGATTCCGAGGTTCGTTTGAGGTTTTCTTCGCCCGGAGAAAGGTTTCCCGCTCTTTCCCTGCCAAAGAGCTAGCTTTCTTGGGACGATTAATGCCCTGCATCCTTAACTTTTTCTTCTTATATAGATAGCATTTTTGACGAGATGACATGCATTAACTAAAGCGATCTTCAGTAAGAATCAGATCTTTCTTAGCAGCCCTTATCGTTTCTTCAGAAACGCGTTTTGTGGAAATACGTTTCGTGCAGAACGTTTCACGGACATACATCTCATAAACACACGGTTCGTCGACGCTGTACGTTTTGTGGGCACATGCCCCTGCCACGTTTTGGGGATGGGGATGAGAAAAAAAGCCGCTAAAAGCTAGCGCGCGATTCACTAAGGCGTGCTTAACCAAACCATGTCCCCCTCCCCCTTGTTATCCAGGCGAGACGCAAAAAGATTGTTACGAAAATAGCAGGGTTGTGTGCGACGAAACGTCTCGGGTTTTTCGATGAAATGAACACGGGAAGCCTTTCGATCAAACATCGCATGTCGACGAAACGATCTGTAGATGAAACGTCAGTCGACGGACTGAATGCCACCGGGCAAAAATTTAGATCCGGATCCGCGGATATCCGCATCCGCAGCCCCTGACATCCGCGTCCGATCCGCAATCCGCCAAAATCCGTCTAATTTTTATCCGCATCCGGCAGTTTACTGCGGATATCTGCGGATATCCGCGGATCATTCGCGGATATGCAGGGCTCTAGTACTAATAAGAACAAATAGGGCACAAAAGCTACACAGAGCTTTCTTTTTAGAAATAAGGCTGTGGTCAGAGTAGGTTCCATTTACAATGGGTACTAAACAAATTGATGAGAAATGAATTACTCTTCACTCTTAAAAAGTCTGTGCGTCTATGTTCACGTACAATACTTGAGAGCCAATCACCGCAACTTACGGAGCAGCTCGGCGAATGACGATGCCGAAACATATGTTTAGACCAAAAAACGCAGTCTGAGTTGTGACATTAAGCAATGCAAGCGTGACGTTTTGCATTGCTTAATGTCACAACTCAGACTGCGTTTTTGGTCTAAACATATGTTTCGGCATCGTCATTCGCTGAGCTGCTCCGTAAGTTGCGGTGATTGGCTCTCCAAGTATTGTGTGTGAAAATAGACGCACAGACTTTTCAAGAGTGTTCAGTAATAGGTAAAGCATCCCTCCTCCCACTTTTACACCCGATAACTTATTTAGCCTGTATGCATAATTTCTGTAAAATGCCACCAATGTCACTACTTCGAGGTGCACGTTAAAGAACCCAGGCTAGCGGTTGTACTGCACTGGCTAAATTGCTCATCTGCAGCTGAGTCACCGGACGCCCACTGAGACAGACTAACTTCCGGCTGTATAAACATACAACAAGTTACTTTGATTTGCCACCAAAATCCAACATAATCGCTAACACGTCTATCAGTAAAGTGCGCCAACCAAATACTATCGTTGCCAAACTCAAGACATGATTATTATAAACTGGAAAAAACAACCACCTACAAATATTATGAAAACCTACTCTTGCACTACATTTATTCAAATAAAGCAGCCGCGTATTTCTTTAGCTTTCTTTCTCGACGCAGCATTTGAAAACGATATAATATAATCGAGACCAAAGAATGTGGACCTGCAATAGTACTGAGCATAATTTACATGTATATCGTGCTAAACCAGACGCTCACCCATGACAGCCGCTACTCCTAGCACTTCGGTGAAAGGCGGTGAAGCTCGACGCGCGTGGGCTGGTGAGGGGCGCTACGGAAGCATACGGCAGACGTAATCAAGTGATCTCACCAGGAGTACAGAAGCCTGGTTCTGTCTTATCGCAGTAGCCGCTATCCTTCTGTTTTGCAAGTTGTCTCGCGACTTTTGGAAGTTTAGAGAATGTCGGCGATCAAGCCGCGAGCGCATCAGACCGGCCAGTGCGGTGGACGAGCAATGTTAAAACTTCGTTTCACCTTAATTTAAAGTGCAGCCGACGCTACGAGCCAATGGGATCAGCCAAAGAACGTCAAAGCGCGACATCGAGGCATCCGACCATCTTCCTGTACGTGTTCTTTCATCGATTAAACCAATAAAATGCAGCGAATGTCCCGTGACTTGCGCTTTTACTATGTGTGTTCGTCTTGCATATGCTCGAGCCGTCGACTCTGATCTGACCTTAGATGAAACAACGGTTATGGTGAGTAGAGACGCTGTGAAATACATATCTCTACCGTTTTTCTTTCTTTCTACTTCTTTGAATATGAGGGTCTACCAATAAAAAATATATATATATAAATTTTTCGTTTTGCCCATCTCGGCGCAGGTCTGGCGCAATTCTTAGCCAAAATGGCACCTTGGCGCATGATGTAGCAGAATATCGCTCGCGGCGCAATTTGGCGCAAATAACGCAGCACTCCCATCACTGCTCCCTCCAACCTCTCCATCCACTAACATTTTAACGCACCCGGACCTCTCCTTTTGAGATTTTCACTAGTCCAGCCTTAGCGCCGCCTTTGCAGATTATATTTAGTATATTCTATAAAAAAACTTCCAATTCTCTCTCCCTCAAGATCAGATTTGTACGTAACGCGTAACAAGCAACGCATTAATTGTACCTATTTACTCTTCTTTGTTTTGTTTTTTTGCAGCGAAGTTGTCTATGGCTAGGGTACCGTGATTTTTCATGTTTGCGGCAACAGAAATGACGTCACAGCTTCGTGACGTCACATGACGCCACGAAGTCGTGTTACGTGACGTCAGTTTCCCCACTAAATTTAGCGGAAAAATTTCCCCATCACGCGTGTGTCTAGTTTCCTCCGGCTCCTCAGGGCGGCGGCAGTCCTCGACATGTGTGCGTACCTTTCGTCAGCGATGACCACCGATCAAGACAATAAATGTGTTCGTACCTTTGTTCAAAATTCTGTGTCACGTCTGTGTCGTGTGCTAAACAGCTTCGCTGGTCGTCCACCTTTGCAGGGTGGAATATATAGCTCATCATTTTTTTAACGAAGTAAAGACCTAGATAGGTTTCAAGAGAAGGAACGAGTAACGCATTTTCGTTACTTCCTGATGGTGTAACGAGTAACGGTATTATAGTTCCTTCTGGAGGGGAACGTGCACAACACAAGTATCCAAGCTGGTTTCTCATCCCAGCTCGCACCTGTACTTCGAACGACAAAAAAACGCTAGATAGACCGTAACGGAAGTCGCAGTAACGGAAGCCACGAATGAAAAACCGACTCAAATTGGGAAAAATCTGTTCCTTGCTACTTGGTACGCCCAGGCACGTATTTTGTGAACACAGAGCAGCGTTGCTCGTGCTCGCAGATATTTCTCTTCGACAACAAGAAATTCGAGGCTCCACTGACGTGGGCCCTCTCGTAGTTGACTCGGAAAGCTTCTGGCATATTGACGAGCGCCAGAATGTCTCTTCGTTTTCCTTCGATCGTATATCGAAGAAGGAACATTCTGTTGTTGGTTACATAAACATGGCACCATTATTTTACTTTCGGCTTGGCAGTTCCGTCATTCTCGGGAACGCCTAAAGAAAACAGTGCGCCCGAGCTAATGCAAATTTTGTGGAAAGGCGTGACAATAATTTTGTTCTTGTTTTATACCCGTCACTCCAATAAAAATACTATATCCGACCGAAGCCCAGGGCAGACGAATATAATAATTATAGAAACCGCAGACTGAAGAAAACACGAAAAGGGAGACGAGCACACGCAAGACAAACACAAAGAAGAATCTGAGACTTCGTTATCTTGTGCGGCCTTAGAGTAAGAGCTCAACCTACAGATCCGCACGCGTAGCAATGAAACCTTCTCGTCTGCATGCTATACGGACAAATTGCATCCGAATGATCAACTCGTGCCGGCCTTGCCGTCTCGTAATGACTACGCCGTGACCCACGTTCTTGTTCGAAAGTATAGTTAATCATTCGAAGGTTTACGAGGCAACTTGAGATTTGCAGTGGTATACATGGTGCCTATGGAACGCGTCTTCGACCGGCGTGCTTACCGCGTCCTACAAAGAGGTCTCTCGACTTACGTCTGGTGGCGTCATAACAAAAATGCCACGTTGTCGCCGGCCCCGATCCTGACGATGTCACGGTAGCGGTGGTGGATGTGAAGACGCCGGTTCTGCTGCAAGTCGCTCCCCAGCTTGATATTCCACAGACACTTTCGGTAGGCTGGAATTGGGACGCCATGACGACGACGACACTCGTATTCTAACGTGTTTTTTTCTTTTGACAGACCTTTTACGCTTAACCGCCAGGATCACGACATCCGACAGCCTGACGCTCCAGCTTTTGTAACGTCATTTTTTTGCCATTTGGGAACTTTTTTCGATGCATGGGCTGAATAGGATGCTAAAGACACCGGTTGGAGACGTTTTCCGGGAGCCGTTAGTTGTGCTGCACTGGCCAAATCTCTCATCTGCGGCGAAGAAACTATACGCCATTTTAAGGAAGGCGATCTTCTAGCAGTACAAAGCACGGACCCGTCCTCTTGTCACGTTTCGCCTCGGTTGCCCACATATATTTTCACGAACCCCCAGTAAGAGAAATGAAACGATACGAGTGAGCGAAGCTCCAAAACAATTCGCGCATTTGAAGGCCCAAGGGGTCTTTCTCGGCTCTCCGGACAGCGACAACGACCCGACGTCCTCATCTCATCGATTTCGAGTATCGCCTCAATTAAAGTAGTAATCTCTTCGAACGGCGGTTGTAATCAATACCGAACGAAATAGAGAGCTTGAAGTACATTACATTCAATGTAGAAAGCAAACCGTGGGAGTTCTTTCTGGCCGAACGCCCGAGGGGGCAAGACCATGGAAGGACATCAGCAATCTTTCTTTTTTTCCCCAAGATCAAGTTGACGAATCGATGCTTGGACGCACTTTTCCGCTACGACAAAAACAGACTCTGGAGTAAGGAAAGAGCTGTCACTGCTGGCGCCGTTAACAAATGGATGTCCAGTTTCGAATTCGGGGAGACTCCGGCGGCGGACACACGAGCGGCGGAGACGCCGGTCTTCTTGGCGGAGACCATGGCTCAGACGTACGCGTGCGCACGCATGTACAAACACACTAGCGCACAGCCAGACGTGCACATACACAAACATCCCCACGTGTACGAACATAGCCGCGCAACGGAAGGAAATTCGCGCACAAACACGGAAAGAAGGCGCGGACACAAGCACGAAGACGAGACAGTCAGACAGACAGGCTAGACGTACAAATACGCACACGTGGACGCAAACACGTACATCCCCTAGACCTCAGTTTTTTAAGAAGAGTAGGTCTTTCCATTTTCGAGTTAACCCTCGAACCTTAGGAAAACATAAAAAGCAATACAGATCCGGTCTGCGTTTAAAAATGGCAGCCGACTAAACGCCGTTATTCGTTTTACAAACTTTTTTTACGTCTAAATTTTTTTTTTAATTATGTTTTCTTTCCGAGGACAGCGAAGAATATCAGCGCAATGCATTCTCCCATGAAACACGTATAGATTCAGTTTGTTAAGACTTTCTCTAGCATGCTAATATGTGGGCTTCCTTTGCTGTAGGTTCGTATTTTGCTCAGAAAAGGGTCGATCAGGTAACCGTTTTCTAGCAGAATTTAGCACACGACGCATCTGCTCCGGTCGTCGACGCTGGCCTCCGGCTCGTTATCGTGCTCGAGCGAGTTTGTTGCTTTGCCGACGTCATCGTTTCGGGCTAGAAATGTGCAGCATTCAGCCAGACGTCGGTCTCTTCCTGTACTGCCCAAACATGTCCCCGTTATTTAGCGCATGTGCACAAAGCCCTACTCAGGTCAGGAGCGTTGGACTACGCTGCCGGAGCTTACGTCAAGATGCGACTACGCGTCACCACGGCAAGCAAGCGACGCGAGTTACCTGAGTGGTTACCAAAGTCATAGCTCGACCTAATGCCCTACAACCCAGTCAAATATGCTCAAAAGCCGTTGATTCAGAAGGTCTTTACAGTGATGTCTTATAGCCTCACGTACTCGATTTCGTGTCAAAGCTAAACCAAGGCAGCAATCGGGCACTCGTACTCTTCAGACGCGGGTTCCTCGTTCGGACATATAGATAGGAATGACACTCGCGCAGAAGCCTTGGCGCTAGTAGTGCTATAAAGAAAAACAATCTGAATACGACGTTGTGAAGCGTGGCAGAATTCATCACGCACAGTCACGACGTCAACCGAATCCCACGAGGCGCCGGCATGCGTTCAAAACACTACAGCGTACAAAACCGTTTCTACAATACACACAAAATAAATAAAAGGCCGACCGAATTCCCCATACACACAACCCGACCTTCGCATTTTAGTCCGAGTCTCACTTATATTTACACGGTTCAGAAACCCGATCGCGAATCGCAGATTGAAAAGCCAGGAATTCGCAACACCACAAAAACGCTCAAGAAGAAGAAAAGAAAAACGAGCAGCGACATTGCATCAATCTTTGTGCACCTCCAACACATCTTCTGACGATCTCTCTTTATTATCATTTGTGTCTTCGTTGATTTGTAGAACGAGCCGAGCAACGGAGCAAACGCCGCACTTCGACGACGCACCAAAGGTCGGCGGAGAGAAAACCGCGTTGCAGCCGCCACGGCCAATTCGGCTCCGCAATCCAATTTTCGGAAACCTCCCGGGGCACATAGTCGCACGCGCCAATAAGGAGACCGTCCCAAGGCAGCAGCCGTGCAAACCGGCGGCCTGGTTGAGCCCAGAAAGGAATCCAGAAAAGAAAGGCACCGCGACGTTACTCGGTGCCCACCACGCACGCGCCGATTGGGAACGTGATTTATAAGCAGTTACCCGCAATGGGCCTCCGGAGAGGGTCCGATGCCGACGGCACGGCCCGCGCGGTTCCGCAGCGCGCGAAAACGAACGAGTGCATGTAACGAAACCCGGAGCGACGCAGCTCTTCTCCGTTACTTGTAACGCGTTAGTTCATTTTTTTTCGGGTACTAAAGTAACAATTTGTGGGTGAAAGAACGAGTAACGTATTTTCGCTAGTTTTCGAGCCGCGTAGAGGTGCTCTTTTCTTCGACACGTCTCGCAGCGCGCGAGAGCCAACGACTGGATGTAACGGAACGCTGTGCGACACAGCCCTTCTCCGTTACTTGCAACACGTTACTTTTTTTTTTTAGTAGTAATAGCGAGTTCGTTTCACTGCACTCGTGCCTACGCGCGCCCACTTGCGGCGTGGAGCGGGTTTGGTTCGGCCCGCACTCCACGCGTGCATGCACTTGCTGCACCGAGAAATTCGAGAATGCGCCAAATGCAATCCCGTCATTCCTCGCTCGAGCGAGGAGCGAGCAGACGACGGGGTTCGTCTGCTACGATGTGTCGTTCGCTCGACGGAACCGAAAAAAAAATGTAGATTTTCTGCTAGAAATCGCGTCCGCGGGCCACGGAGTCAAACGCGAGATTGAATTGTGGGCGTCTGCAATTTCGTGAAGGAAGCAATCGAGAAACCGTGCTTTATATGCAAGTTTTTAATCGCTTTGTTGCCGTACAGATGCTGAAACCTACTGGTGTGCGGGTGGCACTCAGTTGGTCGAACGAGGTTTTGGCGAACGCCGACTTTTCATCGAAAGACACTTCAGCGAATAATCGGCCGCCGCGAAGCGGCGTTTACGGGTGGGCCAAGCGGGTTAACATTTTTCTAATATGCCGCCGCAGACTGCCGCCGCGAAGCGGCGTAAGCGGCAGTGTGTATGTGTGTGTGTGTGTGTGGGGGGGGGTTAACACGCGCTTTGTTGTAAGACATCAGAGAAAAAAGCGCCGCCTGTCGTGCACCAACGTGACAAGCGACAGCACTTCATGCTGCAGGATAGTGCGCCGCTGCATACGGTGCGTAGGCCGTGAACGCTGACAATTCCGGCCCACGATGCCAACGTACTGCTGTGCCCCTCTGTAAGCAGAGTGGGTATCTGGACAAGTCTGGCATTGGGTACGGATTCGTAAATGTACTCGTTATCAGTTGACAGGCGTCGCTCTGGTGGGGATATTCAGCGGCGTAGCCGCACCGACATTTCCTGAAGTGCAGGGTGGAACACGAGCCGATCCCACGCTACGCACCTTGCGTGTATGAGTTCGGTGTTTTAATCTCAATGTTTGCGTTTGGGTGGTGCAGGTTTCAGCTAATTCAAAGAAATCAAAGCGTCAAATACCATTCTGTATTGCTCATGGTATCGCCAGCGGACGTGACGAGCTGGCAGGCGCCTGGCTTTAGGTATGTTTTGAGCTCGCAGTGCTTCCAGATTACGCGTATAAATTATATGACTGTGGTGATTGCAAAGCCTGCAACCAACATTTAACCTGCGCAGCACATCCTGTGCGCGCGTTATTTATGTAAGCAACATGCAATGTTATGCAACTCTTGCCTTTACCTGAACCACCTGTTGCTCTACATTTCAACTCTAAATCTCCCACTAAGAAAAGGATAAACATATCAGGAGAAACTTGCGTCGAATACGTCTTTTATGGGTGAATTTATTTTTTCATTGAGGTACAGTCTTTATTCAGTACAAAACAAAACAAAAAAAACAAAACAAAAAAATATATGCCCCGAAAGGTCCGTTTTTTATTTGTTTTAATAGCGGAAAATAGAGGTTAGATTTTTATTGAAGGTTTACACATTTTTATTGATTTATGACCATCAATTAAAAATTGAGTAATTCACACCGGCGTGCTGATAGTGAGTCCAGCGCCTTCGTTGGCGAGTCCACCGTTTCTCAGATACTCTCGCTCCGGACACCGTTGGTTGGCTCAGCCGCTCCCGCGACTAGATCGCATCGCTAAAGGCGCGTTCCACACCGGCGATGCGATCTAGTCGCGGGCAAAAAAGCGACGCGGTTGAAGGTACGCTTCCTGACCTGCGACTTTCTGCGATGCGATCTAGTCGCGGAGCGCTGGAGCCAATCAGCAGCGTTCGGAGCGAGAGTTTTCGAAGAACGGCTGCGCCTACGAAGGCGTGTTGAGCATAAAACCATCGCGCACGCCGGTGTGACCATCGAATTTTTTGCGATACAGGTCGCATCGCGCGACTGCCCATCGCCGGTGGGGAATGCGCCTTAAAAAGTGCGGGTCAGTAGCGGCGCTGCTCAAATCCGCATCGCTTTGCCCGCGTGGTCGCTTATGCGATGAAAGTTATCGCGCGACTGAATCGCATCGCCAGTGGGAGCGCTGCCCCGCCTGGCGAGCGACAACCAGAGCGTTGGGTCTAAGCATTTCGTCACATCGGAAGTACGCGAGCCTCTAACTGTTATAATTATAACCGGTTCCTATCATTTTCTGATGCGCTACTGCCCTTAACTCTGATACCGTAACTACAAAGATCTTAGTAATTATCTTTTTCTTACGTAGTTGGCCTTTCGCGGTGCGGCATTACGGGAAGCCCTTAAACGAGGAAGTTGCCAACTGTCGGGTGTCGTTCAGGTGATCGGCCTAATCTTGAACATATACCTCGCTAAATGTAGATGCTCAGCAAAAATCTGGATTCGACAAAGCACGCGGCCAGCGTGCAACGGGATGCTACAAACACCAAAACATCATGTACGGCGATATATCAGCGTTGACATGCTTTCCAAGAAAAGGAGGCGCGTTGACCAGGTTTGTGGACGTCATGTTTTCTCAAATAAGTAGAGGGAACGGCCTCGCGTCTTCTCGCCCGCCGCCTTGAGGGAGCAAGGCGAAGAGGAAAACTAGGTATCTTGACGTCACGCGCCTCGTCGGCCTTGTTCGAAAATCTCGACACCACTATAAATACGGCCGTCCGTCCAGAGATATCGCCACGTGCAATAGTGTTGTAGGTTGTAGCGTCCCATACGATTACTCCTGCATTGTTTTTCTGAAATCCAAATTTCGGTTCACCATCCCATGCGGCACAGAGGAGTTGGGAAAGGTCGTTTACCCAAACCGTGATCGGGAAAACGCTACCTGCACGGCGCCACGGGGAGAGGCGAATAGTGAAACCAGAACGCGTTAAAACATATGCCAGCGCAGCGGGTCGCTTCTAATGGCGCCGGCCGCCCAGTGTTGTTGGACTCGTTCAGCTGATTTCGCTGTTGCCAGATTTTTTGAAAGGGTGTTCGCTAAAACGT
>JAZHYW010018327.1:0-69112 GCA_037355805.1 Ixodes ricinus
AGACGCATCGTGTGAACAGACCTTTAGCGAATCCTTCATGTTCGTGGCTCGCAGATTATCGGTACCCCCTCGGAGTGACTTCACCATTTTGAGAAAACACAGTTTTTTTGTTTTTTCTTCTCTTTTTTGCTTGCAGGGTACTGTAAAAATCACAAACACACGAGAAAAAAAATCTTATTGGGTATGCGTGACTAAGAGCTTTGCAGCTCTAAAGATGCACGATAAATGTCCTCCAGCTTGGGGAGAAACTAATCCTTTTTGTTAGAAGTTTGAATAGCGTATGCTGGCAGCTCGTTTCCTGTCCGTTTTGTCTATACTCCGTTTCACCGTAACTTGGCAACCTTCAAAGGTCAGAGATGTTGTGAGTGAATCACAGTCGCGGAGCAAAGCATGTGACAGCTATTTTTAGGAGGAGTACCCAGCACCATACATTGTCACGTGCCTCGCTCTAACACTCTCATTGGCTGATGGGAGCTTTAGCTTTCTCCGTTTGCTAAGTTATGGGGAAACGACGTCTCACTCCCCTGTGCACGCAGGTGAAATGCTTGAAAAAACATCGGATTGGGACACGTATTGTTGGTTACGTGTCCACGAGAGTGCATCTGGTTTCTGACTTAGTTGCATCTTGCTGTTCGACGATTGCTAAAATACAAATTTATTCCAACAACACGTATGCTCAAAAAAAAAAAATTGAGGTGCATAAAAATTGAAGGTGAAAAGGAGGAGGGGGGGGGGGGGGCACCTGGCCTGTCTGTCATGCAAGTATTTCTGGGGCCGTCTCTGTGCGGGACCCTGAAACAGTTTATCACGAGGGTCAACAGCCTCTCTGATCACCCGGTGCCTCCGCCGAAGTGACGGGTTCAGGGAGAGGTGAGATCTGTAGATGGGGGCAGCTGCGAGGGGGCCCCCTTTCGTGAGTGCGTATGCAGTGAGCTTACCCCAACTTGCCCAATTTGGCCAGACGGGTGGAGATGGTGATCTACACAAATAAAAATGATTTTTTCCTAACAATGGCCTCCCAATGGACGTTGTCATCAGCGACTAACACGAGACTTAGCCTCCTCTAATGGGAAACTCGTATGATGACTGTGGCTGTTCGGGCGAACAATGTGTTAGAACGCGTGTTGTAAAACATCTGCAGCTTGTGACTTTCGGCGAAGCAATAATGTATTCCTACAAAGGGATTTCTCTGCGAGAATAAGGAACAACGCCAGAGCTCGGTGAGGAGACAGAGGGGGTGCAGAAACTTCAATCAACCTTTTACAGAACGGAGTCCAACTTGTCAACTGAATTTCTCATACTTGTTCTTCTTGTGCGTTTCTTTTTTAAAATTTTTATGCTGGAAGAAGCAGCCATTCTGTGGACCATTTCTATGGACCAGAAATGTGCACACACAAAAAGAAAGAAAAGTGAGAAAGGAACGAAAATAGCCTGTAACCCTTTTCCCTGACTGAAAGAAAAAAAAAAAGAAAAGAAGAGAATGCGGGACAGAACAGTACCCCAAAGCCCAAGTAGTGTGCCTTTGTTCGAGGCACCCTCCAGCCTGCGTCTCAGAGAATCCGTCTCGGAGAATCTGTAAGTGAGCACCCTCCCACCTGCGGGCCCCTGTCCGTCTCGGAGGATCTGTAAGCCCCGTGGAGTCGAGGAAGAACAGGCACCCGCGACGCAGCTCATGTGATGTTTGGCCTTTCGCATCGGGAGGCTGGAGGTCCCCAGAGCCAGTCAAGCGCCAGTTCAGAGGTGTTGTCACGCACTGATACATGCCCAAAGAGCGTGGTGACGTCACTTGTGACTTGCGCTTGATTGGCTGTAGAGGCTCCTAACCTTCTACTGTGATTCAATACAAGATGAAACAAAGTATAAATACAATGCATAGCTTGCCAGTGTTGCAAGCTGTGTATTGTAAAAATACATAGCTTGCTTTCGTTTTCTGGTTATGTTGGTAGACTGTTGATCCTCGCAACAGCACGCGCAACGAATCTCGAAAAAAGCGGCGGAGAGATCGATGGGGCTGCAGTTCTTTTATATTGCTGTCAACGACTTGCTACAACAATGTTTACAAATAAAAACAGTATATATATCGGAAGACAAATAATCGGGTTAGGTTGTACTTGGTACAGTGGCAACTGTTTTACGTGAAACGTCTTTGGTGCCCTAAGGTAGTGAATGAAATACAAGGTTTGTTTATTCAATTTAGAGTGCCTCGGTGTGTGTTTGTCTCAGGTGAAGACACAGAGTGCTGCAACGCTTGTCATCAGTTTGTGAACGACCAAACATATATATAAACTGCTGGCTTTCGAAAAAGCAACAATGAGTGCATTTAAAAAAAAAAAAAGATGGTTGGGTGGCAAAATTATGGAGATGTCATAACTCTACAAATGCACGTGTGCATGAAGCCACTCAAAAAGGCATATTGTTGCCAGAAGGTGCAGCTAATCTGGTTTAGTTGATTTAAAAATGTCGACGAGCCACCCTTTGGTTGATCTTACCTGAAATCACCCTCAAAAGTTAACCACGGAATAGTGAAGTCACTACATGTATGCCAAAGTGTCGGAAGGCAACAGTATTTATTTACTTCGTGTTCCAAACACATTTTTATAGGAGCAACTGGTAGGGAGCATGAAAAAGTTGGACAATGTCTGCATGTGCAAGTAGAAAAAGTGAAAAGAAAGCTAGCAAAACACCCATGTCTCTGCACATATTTAGTGCGGCAGCAGAGGATATATTCTGCGCTTCTAACTGAAATTAGTGTAAACTTTCGGCTGAAAGTCTTTCACCCAGCCGCCTGTGATGTACAGGGTCTTATAAAGAAATATTTAACTCTAAACTATATCACAAAAAGCTGAAACTCCACGTGATTGTGACGCTAGCGGTAAGGACTGAATGCTAAAAGTAGAAAATGTGACGTTTATTTGAAAAAAAAAAATATAAACTAGCAGCGTAAAATTTCTTCGTTAAGTATAAGATAATCGACGTCCGCACAAGCCTAAATACTCGGAAATGATCTAAATCCGTAGGTTCAGTTCACCTAAGGTTATCAATAGACTCGACCATGTCATTTTTGAAACAGATAAAAGTTGTTGGCAAAAATGATTAGACTGAATAAGTGAATCTAACGCACATATTTTACCAACTGACGGTCTGCGCGCCTTCAGTACGATTTGGAATTCTCACTGTGCACTTTGGACACACTTTGGGGAGCAGCACATATTAACGTCGCTGCTCGCGGTCTTCATTCAATGTGTAGTACTGACCAAAACAAAATGCTAACCTGACCCTCAATCGCTTGCCGCAAAGTATGGTTTCGAAAGGGCGGTGCTGTACGTCACTTGAGATAAATACCCAAGCTATAGAAACGAGCGTCGTAAAAGGGGATCCGATATTTTAATTTTACTTTTCAGAAATATCATGCTACAGTTCTTATACAACTCCAAAGTAACAAAGCCTATGCCCAGACCAGAAAAATTTAAAACCGCCCTCACACAGATCGAGCAGCGATCAGTCCGTAAATAGCAAAGCCTTCGAGTAGTGTCCTGATACACATGCGTCTGTCTTGAGTGGTGACATCTTATTGCTTCCGATTTTGGTATCTGCTTTGTGACTAGACTAGATAATATGGCTCCACCCTGACACAGGCAGTGATCCAGGCATCCCGCCTTTGAATAGGGTGCCTCGATGTCGTCTGTTTCAGGGTGAAGACAGCCTTCGTAGTTAGCTTGTGCCGATTGCACGTGCTAATTCTAACATATAAGTAAACGGTGGGAACCAGAATGGTGCCAAAGCAGTAGTAAGAGCTAGGTGCTCACGCTGAGGAATGCAGCTGCGCGTGCCGGCGCGTGCATTCTCTGGTCACCAGCCCAGAGACATGCCCAAGTGTCCTGGAGCATATTGTCCTGGACACCCTGCACTGCACGCTTTCAATCCCCTCAATCAAATGCTGCTGAATTGGTGACCGGATGGAGTGACAGTACTCTAGAGATGGGAGCACCATCGCCATGTATTATGTATGCAGTGAAGCCGGCTCACAGGGCCTCGTCACGCGTACGACGGAGCCCAGCGTACGCTAAGCCTTGGCAACCACACAGGCGACATGAGCAGAAAAATCCATTGTAGGAGTGAACATACGCTAAGGATGGAGAGCGACTTGCAGGGTGCCAAGCTTGCTCCTATGAGTGTGTACTCCGGTGGGGTCACACTCTTCCTGACAATAAAGCGGATCACAGCGCTCTTGTTGAGGCTAGCTGCAGGTGATTCGCATGAGCCCAGTGCTCCACTTCCTCGAGGTAGTCCTGGAGCTGCTGGCAGCTCCTTGTGTTGAACACAGGGCACAGGACCGAGGTATTGTCGGCGTACTGTACCGCCAGAGGTCTGTCGCTACTGCGGCATATCGTTAACGTACACAAGGAACAGGGTCGGATCCAGGGACCGAACCCTCGGGTATGCCCGAAACAATGTTCTGTTCATTCGAACGTGTGCCCGCGTATACCACCTGCTGACTTCGGTCCGCAACAAAATGTGACAGCCAGGTTAACAATGGACCCCTATACCTGCTGTTGGGATCGGTGAATTTCGTGTTTCAAGCGCACTGACCATAATGAATTGTTTCAGCATTTGGGAAAACAATGGGGCTTACAAAACGCATTATGTCGTCTACTTCTGTAGGCTGCAGGTCAGCTAGAGGTGCCACTGTCGTAATTCGCAACTACTTCCATTGGCTTTCGAAGGAATTTCCAGCACTAGCCTTTATCGAGTTTGCTAATACTACGTAGGGTCTTCGAACAGGGGCCCTAATCTGGACACTTGGCGGAAAAGTCGGCAGAAATTCGGCGGCTATGATTGGCCGGCGCCAAGGTCAAGTGTGATGGCCACACCGTGGCCGCCAGATTTCTGCCGTCGCCTTCGCCAAACGTCCAGCTTAGGGCCCCAGGACTGCGCAAATAGTTAGAAAAGTTTATCCACGCACTAGCTCTGGCCACTTAGTTACCAGAGCTGGTGAGTGGATGAATTCTTATTTTTCCACTGGGTGCCAGCTATTGGTATGTGCGGGCGCTAGGGCACACAGATGAGATTTGTGAGAAGCTCCCAGAGGTTCCGGAGGCGATGGTACTTGCTTTTTTGAAGAACTCACGAAAGGGGGGGGGGTCTCGGGCCCCTGAGCCCCCTCCCCCCCACCCCTGTTCTTTCGTAGTCGGCGCCTATGGCCTTCTGTGCCTCTACATTCCCCAGCGTGAGGTCATGTTCTTGATGAGCTTTGACATCTTCAGGTTAAATGACTCAGTCTATTGCGCTGGGTCACTAGACCTTTCAATTTCCTTGTGGTAAAAAGAGGCCTTTTAGCACCTCCTCACTGGAAGAGACGGAGTGCTGGGCCCACCCTCATCTTTTCAAAGCCGTTTGAAAAAAAGCACATACTTTTGCTGATGTGAGGCCTAACCTTCAACGTCACATTTTCACAGTCGCTTCTCCAAGCCTTTCTAATGCAGTCAGCATGCACAGGACCCTTCGATGTGTCGAAGCCAGTGTCTAAAAGCCGATTTAGCAGATTCTTTACCAAGTGCGGAAAGTCTGAAAAAAATGTAGAGCACGACTGTCATCAGCTTGGGGGGGGGGGTGCACTTGCACCAGATGCTTGTGGCAGAGCCTGCATTACAAGAAGCAGAGTCTTCCTGTCGCCCCTTTTAATGTTGCGGGACCATGTCTCACGCCAATCGAACTCGAGAGGGTCACGAAAAGGGAATGGGCTCCTTTGGAGGACCGGTAGCCACTGTTGCACCCCGGCACAACACATGTCCTGTCTTTCTTGTCATGCAGTCCCTCTGTCATAGCATGCGTTGTCTACATGCCACTTAACGGCACCGATCGCGATAAGTTAATTCAGTGATAAAAAAACAAAAACACTGCAGCAAAGCAAAGCGATGATGCGAACCACGCGAACACAAATAGTATGACAACACGACAGGCTGAGGCGGGAAGGAGCACGCTTTTTACCCGCAGTGCCCCCTGCCATCCGTATGCGCTGTCGCTGCGCTAGACCTCCTCTCTCCGTTGCTTCTCAGCGTGGACGAGACACTGCCCAGTTCTAGTACACCATACACGCTAGCCTTTTCACACTTCAATACTGGCACCATCTAGAAGTAGCACGTTCAACTACGTAACACGAGCCGCACTCCATCTGGTGCCTGAAACGGACGAATAAATAGAGGTACCAGTGCCCTCTTAAATACTTTTGTTGAGTATTCGGCACAAACACTGCATTGAGCTGATGGCCCCAACTTTTACGAGAGGCTTGATAACGGTGCGATATAACTTATTAAACAGCTAAAGCATGTATCGAAGACTACATAAAAAAATTAAAAAAATACATGTTTGGCAGTTGGGTAAAAAAATCATTATTTTTTATTTTCATGTTGTGTTGTCAGTAACACATACATTAACTATTTTAAGAAGTTGTACCACTTGGCTATCAAGTCGCTCGTAAAAGTTGATCCCGTCGGTTATGTCGATCTGAAGTTTTGGGGTGTATTATATGACAATTCCGTGTTTTCGGAGTTCGATTTTTCTAGTTAAATGCATAGGGTGTTCTTCAGAGTCTATTTGTAGCCAAAGATTCAGAGTTTATCAGTGTTTTTTTTTGCTTCATTCCCCATTCTCCAAAATTCTGAGTTTAATTTCACAGTGTTTTCTATTACAAATAAATCAATATTATCCAAGTGTAAACATATGCTAAATAAAAAAAGAAAAAAACGCTTGTATCAATTTTTATTTCTGCAGCTAAATTTGGCGTTGGTGCCATTGCCACTGGCAATACTAGTTTGTCTTGTGACACAAGGGCACACAACTGTTGCTTCAATAAACGTCGATGCCTTAAAATCATTAAATTCCCGGAGGTAGTCGATGGGAAGCTCGCATTCATTCCATCCTATTCATCCCATCCTATTGGCACATACAAATTCTGAGTTTACTGGATAAATCTGAATTGACCAAAAGTTTACCAGCGGTGTTTTTCTGAGTTTTCGGTTTATCGGAAAACACAAACCTGAATATATGGGACAAGGGATGTAAGACTATACCCTTTTTTCTGAGTGTGTATGTTGCTTTCAACAAAGACGTGGACACCTTGGAATAATTTTTGGTTTAGCAAAAGGCTTCCAAAAAAGTTTCCAAACCATTACCATTTGTTGACAACCATCACACTTAAAAAGTGAATACCCAACACTCCAGTAGATATATACAGGAACATGTAGCATACCCATAGAAAACACGAAGGCCCACAGTCATGTGGGTACAAGGATTCAAGTGAATCATGACCAGAATTAGCAATCTGTAACCCAAAAAATGTAAAAGCAAAACACATTCAGTATAAACTAAGTGTGTCCAAGGCAACAGCCCCGCATATCCCTCCACACCACCGTCCGCACCACTGTCCACTCGAGTGTCCGCGCCACTGTTCTAGAGAGCAGAGATGAGCTGTGAATTTGCTAGTACATGCATATCAGTGTAAAAGTATGCGTCGGTGATTGTGCGCAGCGTCGAACATGTTGACAACACACTGTACGTCTATCTTGTAAGCAAGAGATTGCTCAACAGCAAGCACGGCTAAATTACTTAGACGGTTATTTGTCATCTTGTTCGGAAGGTACATTTACGTTTTCAGTCTTCTAAGAGATCAAAAAGTGTGTTTGCAGGATGCTGACGATGCTGGTATCATGAGAGTGATAACAGAGCTTGTGTAGCTCGTAAAAGGCGATCTTGAACTCTTTGAAAACTGTGACAAATTGCAGCAACCTGTTCACCTCACATATTCTTTCGACTTCAACGTGCTTAAGAACCTTTGCAATCAGCTTGCATTCTACTTCAACGCTCTCAATGTTGCATGAACACTGATCTGCAAAACCCTTGAGTAAGGATATATCGAGAAACTTCTTGTTTCGTGGGTAAAGGGCATTCACTCCGCTGACGACGTCACTGTTTTCAGTTAACCTCCTTGTTAACTCAGCAACAATATAGTCAGTAACAGGAAGAAACACTCTTACTCTAAATGCCTCTTTTGTATAGCGAGTGTCGTCTTGTATAGCAAGTGTCGAAGAGCGATAAGTGGAAAAGAAACGAGATGTTGAGCTGCTCAAGAAGACTCCTAGTCTCAGTTGATCGCTTGCTGTTTGTCGCAGTGATTTCAGCGAGAGATATGAGAATAGCAGGAAAGTTTTCATTACTGCTGCGCAGGCTGCGACTTGGCAAGTCTGCGGTGTCACTGAGCACGCTGCAGTTCAACAATGGACAAACTGAGCGTTTTGAACGTCCAGAAACAAGGAGTGCATAGCAGATCCACTCATGAACATGTACAAACATTCCAAGAGAGCGAAAAATCCCTTGCTGGTTTGACCGCCTTGCACACATCGACAATAACAAGGTTTACGCGATGGTTCATGCAGTGCATGTGACCACCTGCAGCGCTTCTTCCCTGAACAATGCCTGGACTTTCCTTGAGTTTCCCCTCGTGACACTGGCACCGTCTTAGGCTTGGGCAACACACTCTTGGGAGTTAATTCCACGCCGATTTAATGGTTGCCTTATGCAGGGTAAAAGGGATCTCGCGTCCAATTGCTCCGCGTTGCGAAATCCAAGAAACCTCTCAAAAACAGCTCCACCCATCTAGTACCTGACTACAATAGACACTTACTCGGTTTTGATTATGTATTTTTCATCAACCATTAATGCGAAGCACTGAGAGTCCTTCGCCTGTTCCTTTATCGCCATCAGCGTTTGGTGTCTGAGAATGCCAAGAATCTCATCTTGAATCGAATGATGAACATACCTTACGTAGCGGCTGCGAACGTCTTTTCGACACTGTCGAACCAAACCGGAACTTACGCGTCAAGTGGCAGTTTCTGATTTTTTTAGAAGTTTCACGCATCGTGAAACAGGGTCCAACCTGCCCATTCCGGTCGCTGCGATAGCTGCGCCACCGGCACTCGGTCCACTCAGTGCCGCGATTTTTTCCTCGCTCTCGAGTTTGAGCCTCAACATGGCAATCTCGTGCTCATGCTCCATGCGCCACATGGTTTCCGCGTGCACCCGGGGCAGCACGCTTGTCGGCAGACCTACTTTCTAATCCTTCTGCTTCTTTGTTGGTCCATTTGTCCTTTTCCGCAGTTCCAGTATGTGCTCCACCACGGGGGGTCTTCTCCCTGATTCTCCCAAGATTCCTGGAGCATACGCAGCGGGGAACGCAGTGAACGTCCGTATACCAGCTATGCGGGGCTAAAGCCGGTAGCCTCGTGCGGCCCTGTGCACAATGCGAACACTGTCCCCGGTAGGCATGCCTACAGTTCCCTTTTTTGTTCAAAGCAGTGAGTGCATAGGACTCGTTTAAGCACTGAGTGCCACTTCTCCACTGAGTTCGACTGAGGGCGGTACACTGAACTGTGCACGATATGAACCCCACATTTTTCAGAAACGTGGTCGTGAGAGCGCTCATGAAAACGCTGCCCTGGTCGGCTCTCCCGCCCTTTCAACAGAGTCACGTAGCATGGGGGGGGGGGTACACACTGGTTGGAGGGCAGACAAGGTATCCAACAGCTACGGTGTACAGGTCGGGCCACAGGTACCGCTTTTTCTCCCAGTAGACCGTGGGATCGTTCTGCGAGTTGTAGCATTCCACTTCCTCATCTTTCAGGAAGGCATCAAGTTGCGTCTTGACAACTGTCATGGTTTGCCGCCTCTCCTGTCGTGGCCTGGGAGTTGTTGTGCTCGATGTCTTATACCATGAGTGGAAATCACTGGCTGGTGAGCTGCCTGAGGAGGTGCTGGGGGCACTCTGGGGTGATGGTTCAGCTGTGCTCTTGTTCTCACTTGCCTGGCTATGGACATCCTGGAGTTTCTGTTGTCGGTACCTTCGCACAATTTCCAATTTTGGGTATGCAGAGGCCTCTTTGCTTGCGTGAGTGGAAACTGTGTCCCTGAAACGAGAATCCAGTGGGGTAGCAGCCCAGTACTGGACATCTGTCTTCACAGCATTCAAATGTTGACTGAGGCTCAGTTCATGGAGCAGACATGACGCTAGGCAGAAGGCTGGGGTGTCCAGCTCTGCATCTGCCATAGTGTGGGTGACTGTTCTCGCCGCCCACAACAAGGAGGGGCCCATGCAGAGAGGCGTGTTACCTCCTCAAATGGCTTCAAAACGGTTGCAATGGCCTTGAGGAGAGCCCATTGCCGTGGCTCAGGTAGTGCTTCGTGCTGTCTTCAAAATATTCACTGACAGCTCTCCGCTGCTCAGAGAGTTGCTCAACCATGTAGAATGTGCTGTTCCATCTGGTGTGAACATCTTGCAGGAGCTTGTGAACTGGCAGCCCGTGTTGAAGTTGGATAGCTTCCAGTTGCCTCTGAGCACTCGCAGAGTGTTGGAAATGGCCAACGATGGCAAGTGCTGCCTTGAGAGTTTCCTGCAGCCCTGCACCAGACTTGGTCAACGACGGTTTTACAACCAAGTTAAGGCAGGAGGCCATGCATGGTGCGGGCTTCATCCCTCTGTGCAATTTTTTTCCAATAAGTTGCCACCAAGGGGAGAGGCACAACGGCGCATGTGCGTCAGTTCTCCTGCAAGAACGACGATCGCTTCCCGCAATGCGTGTATAGAAAATGGCGTACTATTGCGATTCACGCGATTACCAACAACCACCGCGCTTCCCCGTGCCCGTTGTTCTGCAGCACCATGAGTTGCAGAGTGAATTTTACGACAGCGTGAAATGCGGGACATTTCGAAGATTCGGGAATTTCCCGTGGGACGCGGGACACGAGCCCTCAATGCGGGACAGTCCCGCGAGTCGCGGGACGGGTGGCCATCCTAGAATGGAACATCCTCCCAATGATGCGCTCCGGCGATTGAAAACTAATGACTCTCAGCCACCCGCTAAACATTTCCGCCGCCAAAAAAAGAAAAGAAACTTCTAACTATCATTTGTGCGACCCCAAAACACCAACAAAAAACGGAACATCCTCCCAAGGACGCGCTCTAACGATGATAACCCGCAAAATATCTTCACCCCCCCCCCCCCAAAAAAAAAAAAGAAAAAAAAAATCTGTTTGAGAGGCATTTTTTTCAAAATCCTGACTGTCAACCCGACGACCTTGAAGATGCAAGTAGTCCGGGGCGCAATAACACATTGCGCAATTTCAAGAGCAAGTTTTACGGACAGACTCATAGATGGCGCCAGCTGACAGCTGGATTTTTTGACGTTTTGATAGGCGACAAACTTAGTTAAAATTTATTACAATGAGATTCTCTGGAAAGAAGATCTTGTAAGAGATATATTCAAAAAGTCCTGGTCTTGAATATTGTCGGGCCTAAATTTGTATTTTGGCCCCGGTTTATTTTTAAATGTTTATGAAGAACAGAACGAAAAAAAAAGCTTTTTAAGCATCTTTAAGTTTCTGTAAAAACTTTTAAGCTTAAAAATCAGGAAATGTAGCGCCACAATATTACTCAGTTTTTTATTATCTTTCCTAATAAAACCGTTCCCAGGTCAATCCGTTCAGTGGTTTTCGAGAAAAAATACTAAAAAGTTGCCATTGGAATTGCATAGGGCTCGGGAGCTGTGATATCCTCTTAACGGAAATATAGTCAGAGTGCAGGCGAGCTGGTGTAAGTTGAACATGATGGTAAACTTGATATACGAATACATGGAAGGAGTGAACATCAAGGACAGGGCGGAAACAGGACTCTTTCAAGAAGTGCTTCCTTGATGTTTTATCCCTTCATGTATTCATATCTATTCATCAACACACTGTATTTTCAAGTTATTAAACCTGAGACGGGTAGGAAAATTAAAGCGCAAATTAGCTACACGTAACCATACAAATGTAAGTACTGCATTCAGTGGCAACAGGTCTATTGTAGTAGTCATAACTGACGTGTTAGGAAAGGAGTAAAGGACTGATGTCCATGACGCATTCTCAGCTTTGTCTTTTTTTATTCCACAGTCCCAGGCTTATACAACAATGTCCTTTAAACAAAGGGGCATTAGGACAAGTGCTTGTCTCCCTTCATTCTGTCTCATTATTTGAACCGTTTTTCACCCCAGTCTAAGGGTTTAACACTCTGCTAAAAAAAGACACCAGCTTCACTTTCAGCATTTAAGCGTGAAATAATATTTCTTAAAAATATGGGGCTCTCTTTTGTACTATCATGGCCAAGATGAGCTGAAAAGCAAGGACGTGTGGCATGCGGTACTTTCGGAGCCGCCTGTCGCACTCTTCTGCAGACTGTGATGCCCGATGAGGCCAAGACAAACCCCTTTCCACTCGTTGTGCCACCTTGCACTTCTGTGACATCACTTTTCTGGTTTAAATATAATTGAAACTCATAAATTTGTGAATATTTATTCTTTATATCTTCTCGTTAGATATGGAAGTGCGCAAGTTCAATTGTCGTTAAAAAAAGAAAAGAAGCCTAGAATTACTTTTTGTTGCGGACGGCGCTGTTACTGTGGCGGTAACGAGGCCCCGTGGCCTCGACCGGGGCCCTCGACCATAGAGTGTTACCACGTGCCGTGCACTGGTGCTCTTATTGGGTCGCGGGCCTGCAGCCTCCACAGTTTGCCAAGTTATCGTTAAATGGAGTATTGGTGCCACAGTGCAGACTTGTTTTTAGGTCAAACCATATTTTCAGCCCCATTATTTGCCAAGCTTTATCCGTAGGTCACCAGTGCTTCACAGGAAAGTAGATGCATAGGATGTTTTAATGTGCAGAATGTGAGCCCCTCTTTAAGAACAGCACTCTGCAAAGCCTTTGTAGGCTGTGCCTTTTGGAGCATGGAACTCCTCACGCACCCTGGTCATCACGCAGCTGAAAAGGGGGACCCTATTCTCCTTTCTGAGTTTTCCATAAACCCACCACACGAACTGGCAGTACGCTGTGTATCTGTACTTGCTGCAAGGATAACATAACAGAGTATCAGATTTAGTCACATAACTAGGTATGCACTAACAAGTATGCTGCACGTCGGGAGTCCACAACAAACGGATCTTCCTAGTTGCATTTTCATTGGGATGTGTATATTTAAATGTACAGTCATCCTCATTATGAGGGTGAACAAGATCCATCGTTCGATCGCCACGACCAGCTGCTCAAGGGGTGCTAACACGAATGAAAGCCACAGCAAGCTCCTTTCCTCCGCACGTATGCAATCTCCTACCTTTATTCCTGTTGAAGTCGCTTTGAGGTGCTGGTAGTGGCGATCGAACGATGCAGCATGTTAACCCTCATAAAAAAATTTAACATGGAACTGAAAAAAAAAAGGCTCTACAACATAGTGGGCAATGCAACAATGCAACAAGGCTGCTAGACGAGAAAGATGACGTTGCAGCAGCGTCCGAAAAACACGGCAGGTGGTATTGAGCAAATGGCAATGAGAATAGGTAGCCTGCCGACAATATTGCTGCACTGTTGCCGGTCCAGCTGCGATTTTAGCCTTGAGCGAGGCCCTCCCCCTTGCTGGGGTTGTTCCATTGCCCACCACATCATTTATTTATTTTATTTATTTACAGACACTGCAGGCAGCTGAGCTGCCCAAGCAGGAGGGGGTTACAACAACAATTGTGACACTAGCAGACACTCAAGTGATTCAGCATTTGTGCTTTCAATGAGCAATGACGGCGAGCAGTTGCACTGTTCAATTGCGTTTGGAAAAAAAGATTTTTGAAAAAGTTGAGTATCTGGCAAAATATGGGCGTATTACTTTAGACTAGTTTTGTCTTGTTGATCTGTGCGGCGCTTGAAATAAATAGTGTTCACTTCGTAGGACAGAACTGTTATGTGATAGTAAATAGTAGAAACTTTAACCTGGCGACCCGACGGCCCAGGTGGAGCGGGCTCAGGTCCAACTGCTTGATTAGTTACAGATGATGATGACCGATAGTCTGATGAGATAAACCTAGCAGCAAGATGCTGGATCCACTCTGCTTCAGTGATGTCTGGTGAATTATGGATCCCACACGATACAGGAATACCCAAGGACTGGTTGGACTAGAGAACGATATGCTTTGAGTTTGACATTTAAGGGGCATCCCTTCAATTTTCTGCGTAGGAAGCATAGCTTTTGAAATGCTTTAGTACATATATTGCTGATATGTTTGTCCCACTTAAGGTTATTTTTTTTATTGTTACTCCTAAGTATTCATGGAGTCTTTTTCTTCGGCTGCCGCCAGGATAGCGCTGTCGGGCGATAAGCCATGGTTCGTGCCTTCCGAATAAGTTCGCTGCTCACTGTACATGCGTGACCTGTATGTCTTCAACTGTCTTTGTTGAGCAAAGCATTCGAATTTCAGTAGGTTTTGAGAACCAATGTAAATATGTAGCATCAAGGCATGTGCCTCCTGTTCTTTCTCTTCTTTGAGATGATTGGTAAATTTAAATTGCCTGATAAAAAGGAATTGTATGAATTTACATATGCATTCATGTGTTGTAAGTTTCTGACGCTCAGAGATCGGGACGCTCTTAGCTTGGTGTATTCCAGACCAAGGACGTCCCGGTAGAGACAGTACAAGGCAAAAAGGTGGTGCCTGGTTACACAGTCTAGGCTCCTAGCCTTGTCTTTGACTTTGCCTTGTACCTGGCAGCACACACACTCTCTTGTAGTGGGCATCCTGCCACATCGTGAATTGCAGCAGCACCTATTTGAAGAAGTTGAGAACTTGGTTAATTTATGCACAAGTCAATCAAAACCAAGCTGTGATATTTGCATATTGGTCTATTGCTGTTCAGTATAAATACAGTTTGTCTCTTGTTTATTGCGCTATGCAATACAAAATACTTCTAGTAAACTGCACTAGACACTTGCATTAACAGCTAGCTTGAGGCTTTTACATTGCTGTCACTACGAGTAAAACTATGGCTGTTGCAGTCGATCCCTGTATTATGCTGTAATCGAATATGTACAGGCACGGCCATAATTTTCCGGAGCACGAAACCGGCGTTTAAACAGCGTATGCGCACTACCTGTCAGTGCTGGCTCGAACACACAAACGTCGTCTGTGCATGCGGACGTGCAGTTCACTGGGGCCTCTGTATATACTATATATATTTTTTTAATCTCAAGCGTTAGGGTATGTTGGAGCAAAGTTACCGTTCCCGTGCTCCGTAAAATTCTGGCTGCGCCTGTGGGCGCTATTACTAGAGCGGGCGCCTGTTGTCTTCTACGCCAACCACATGCAGGATAGAGGTTCACGCGTAGCTGAAGCACCCTCGCATCCCAATGTGCTTGCGCTGGCACACGCCGAAGAGTCGCCCTGAATTACTTCTGTTTTTAGCACTGACAAATGTTGACAAACGGGAATGTCTCCCGGTCTAGCCCAACGTCGATCCCGAACCAGCCTAGAGCCTACTCGCTGTAGCTTCAGAATTACAATCCAACCTCGTGCAACCCTCCAAACACTTGCTGACCCGAGATTTTGTACTAAATTGGTACACCGCGTTCGCGTGTTTTTGGTCCTTACGAACGTGTGTTGAGTAGGCGCCGTGTGTCGTTTCGTGGCAGCACCTGTGCCACGTCGGGCGAGGGTGTCGGTGGCATTGCTGCAAATTCTTCATCGCTTTCGTCGGACGACGTGGAGGGATCGCAGGTGTACGGTACCACTTTACGGCATTTCCTCGGCACTTGCTCATGTTCCTCGTCCGTCAGTAGGTCGCTGTCATTCCCGCATTCGCTGCTGCTGCTGCTCCGGTCGCTTTGGTTATTGCTGCTGGTGCTGCTGCTCCTGCTGCTACATCGAAACTTCTTTTGGTGCGCCGATCGAATCGAAAGCCAGCGGCGACAGCGAGCAGACGAAGCAGACCATAGGCACGGAGCAGACGCAGCCTGCGGCTAAGCGGGGGCAGACGATAGGAGCTTGGTTGAATTTAGTTGTGATGAAAGCGCGTCGGTGCGCGAGGCAGTCTGGGATTGGGTTCTTTTTCCGGCGTCGCAGGGTAGGATGTCATGCCGTGTCCTGCCCTATTTAAACGTCCTTGAGCAGTAATAAGCGCCACCCGGCTTAGCGCCTGGCTTGGCTTGGCTGCGTCTATCTTTTGAGGCGAATGAGAATGCGCACTTCACGAAGCGAGCTTTTCACGAGGCTCACCAGGGGTCGCGTAAAATGGTTATTTTTGTGTTTATTCAATTATACGCTTTCTCGCTCGCAACAATGTCACTTTGAAGTAATGAACATGCTATTTACGCTATTGCGACCAAGAATGTCCACCCAAAATTTTGGTTCAGCATACCTTTAAGGCATGGCTTGATCAGTCATTGCAGAAGGGTCTCTATGAGAAGCTTCTTTCGATGAGTCGCTCCCGCGCCTGTATGCTTGTGAGGGAGTTCTCCACGGTGTCCACGGGTGGCAAGTGAACTGGCCACGTGGCTCTCCTCCTAGGTCTGCCTGCGTGCCCTAGGCATGAGAGGCGGGGCTGGGGGAAGGGGGGCTGTGGGTCCTTCCTCAAGCAGGCCAGGTTGTGGAGGGCAGCACAGGCCGTAGAGGGCAGCACAGGCCGTGATGATCTCCACGGCCCGGCGTGGCTTGTGTTGTAGCCTCATATCAAGGCAGGGGAAGTGCTGCTTCCAGATGAGGAAGACCCCTTCCACAGAGTTTCTTGTTTTGATGTGGGCCTTGTTGTACCTGATCGTGGCAGGGAATATCATGATTGGCTAATTAAATTATAACATTGCCTGTAGATTCCCTTCACATCATTCTCCTGAGTAGCTCAATTTCAAAATGCTTCAGCACCACCTACAACAACACACTAGCCGCAGACAACGATAAACAAGAGAAGCTTCTCTTGTCTCGCCTCCTGCATCGGCATGATACATTCGGTAACACTTTGGCATCTCGTGCACCTCGTGCATGCATGTGCAGCCAAAGCATGCCAGTAGGCAGTGAGCGTGCTCTGGAGGCTGGGCAGAAAGACATGTTCTCACCGTGTCAGTGACTATAGTCCCCAATAAGGATAGATATTTGCAACTTTTTTCATTACTCTTTTGGGGCTAATGTTGCCACACCCACGATCTTACTTATGTTGTTCATACATTATTTAACGCTCGCAACTTGCATACGAATGCAGTAGTGCTACTACCGTTCCACATTTGTATATAATGTGATCCCTGTCCCCAGACATAGCCCTGCATTTGCTCAGGCACTTGTAGGATTTACTTGCCTGCCTTGTGGTGTGTTGGCTGGACCAGGATCTGCCAGGGGGTCATGAGGAAAGGGAAGCAGGCGTAGCCCATGTCCCAAGGAGCGTCCCTGGCACCCGGTGTTCCTTGTAGAGCACCTGTGCGCGAGAGTTGTCGAAAATCTGGCTGTCGTGTACAGACCCGGGCCAGCTAGCAACCATATCATGAAATTGCAGCTGGGGGCCGGCGACAGCCTGCAAGTAGACTGCATTGAAACATGAAGGCATGAGCTAGAAAAATTGGTGGCAATGGTCAAATCGAATGAAGTTGTGGTAATACTCGACAAATATTTTTGTTACAAAAACTGCCCAAATGATGTGTTCTGTTAGTGACACAATGTCAATATGAACATTGCAAGCTGATTGTAATTTTAAATTAGAGAAGAAGCATGACCAGAAAGAAATCTTTTTTATCAGCAAAGTGAGAGGTACACACTTGCAACGATTTCAGATGTGACTCCTGTGTGTAGAACTATACACATGTAATCAGTGAAAAATTGAAAAAGCCACAAATAATTTAAGGAAATCTGAACAGCACCAAGCGTGCACAAAGCTTACAAATGAAGGAACAGATGCATATAGTGAAGCAAAGACAAGAGGGCTTCGACCACGAAAGTTTCAAGTCGTTACATGTGTAATGCCTGGGGCAGAATTTCAAAATTTCACGCAGGTGAACGTGAACGCTTGCTCTAATGAATGACATATCATGATCGCTCAAGCATTGCTCTAACTGATGTCAAAAGCTTTTGAACTGTAAATTCGGCAA
The DNA here is from genome assembly GCA_037355805.1 of Ixodes ricinus. Lineage (NCBI taxonomy): Eukaryota > Metazoa > Arthropoda > Arachnida > Ixodida > Ixodidae > Ixodes > Ixodes ricinus. Next base: position 17,970 of record JAZHYW010018327.1, read on the forward strand.
ATTGCGAACTCTGCGCTCGTTACCTGGACGTTGATCGAAAAGACTCCCTTTTGGTTGCGAAGCACCTTCGTGTCGTTGCCACCAGGGCTCTTTATCGTGGGTGCAGTCGATGCGCCCGGAGAGGCCGGAGGAGTGGGCGGGCGAGCGCGTAGAAGTCGCGCATCACTGTGCCGAATTTCGCGGCGCTGGGGAAGTGAATGAGTTCCCGGAACAGATGTTTCGCGATCAGCTGCGTTACTACTTTCACCGCTCGGCACACTGTTGGTTGGGACACGCTCTCCAGGTCCCCAGTCACAACCTGGAAATCTCGGCACCATAGAACCACAGCGTGACCATCAGTTGCAGCATGGGGGTCAGTGGAAGGCCCCTGTTGTCGGTGCTCGTTTGGAGTGGCAGCATCCCGAGCAGCTCTCGCATGGTTCCCTTTGTGAAGCGGTACCGTGCCAGGAACTGCCCGTTGTTGTAGCGCTCCGTCGGGTTTTCCCTATCCCGAATTGATGGTCGCGGGACTCTCGGCAAAGGAAACGCGTTCCCGAAGACGATATTGCACGTGCGGGATGCGAATGCGAAGGTGGAGATCGTCTGTGCGACGTCGCTTGGGGAAGCCGCCATGTTGAAAGGACTACGAAGTGGCGTTCAAGATAGGTCCAACCCAGTCTTGAAATTTGGTCACTTCAAGTTCACTTCAAGTTCACTTCAAGCTCGGTTCAAGATCTGTTCAAGTTAAGATGCATTTATGAAGCGCGCTTGCTTGCTGCAAGACAGACTTGAGCAAGTTGAAGCTCGGCTTCAGAGAAAGTCACATCTATGTATTCGGGGGTCAGTGCTTTTGTCCTTGGCTGCACCATGCAAACCTAACAGACCATGTCAATCACAGGTTAAACTTCCAAAGTTTTTCCGTTTTTCTTTGTTACTGACGGAGAGTGGGTGAACAAACCTCAACCGTGAGAAAGAAAAAAAAAAACTATCTCTTAACATAACGTCCCAGATGCAAGGAACTTTGGTCTCCGCACTCCAATACATACATATTCGGGGGCACTTCAGACACACCACAACAATGCACTTATTTAAGAATTTCATAATTTCCTCGGGCGTGGCATTTGCGGAATCGACGCCTTCATTGTTCTGCGGAACGAGCTTGTCAAAAAAGACTTCACTAAAATACTGTGTGAAGTAACTAATGGGGGTCTGGCCATCAGAGTTTGTCGACATTCTGTCAGCGTGAAACATCAATGCTCTCACAGGTCTCATCTCACTGGAACTGTTGGAGACATTGACTACATGTGCTGTGATACTGCCAGCTCCAGCTAGCCGCGCTTCCACGATTTACGGAGAGAGTAAGCGCCTGTGCAGAAAGAATGGATGCGTTGTTGTGATAGTGTGATGTGTTTCACCCCCTTTCTTGAATTGTAATACCACCCACGGTGTTTCTATTTCATTTTTTGTTTTTGTACTGTTAAGGGGAGACACCCCCTGGGAGGGTCAACTTTTGAACCCTTGGCTTAAAATTAATGAAATTTACAGGGTAGGCTGGTGGTCATGCTAGAGGGTGCATAACAAAATTTCAGGTCTGTCGGTTAAGTGGGAAGGGAATTAGGGCAGCTTCTATCAGCAACACCCCTACATTGTTTAGTTAATCTATCGTCGGAAAACTATCACAATATTCAAGATTTTTATTCGCTAGATATGTAGCAGAATGCCTAGGAGGTGCGCCTATGGAAAGTTTTTTGTAAAAAGTCATTGATTTCTATAAATTTTCTCTTCTGCAAAATTGGTCAACTTTTTGGTCTTCTGTGTCTCCGACAAAATGTCAACATTTTTTATAAAAGACATCCGTAAAGTGACAAACAAACTCCATAGGCGCATTCCTTATTAAATTTCAGTCAGGAAAAGTGAAGAACGAGCCTTCCCTGTATTGCCATTATCAAACGATAGATTGACTAAAATGGAATTTATACCAAAAAGTGGAACGGAGAAAAATGTGTTCAAAGTGCTTCAAACCCTACCTTTTCTTTAGCTTTGGTGGACAGAAAATAATTTATAAAAAATTAACTATGCAGTGTAAACTAGTGAAAATTTCTGGGAATACTCTCTGGATGTAGATGGATGTAAATATGTAATTTTCAAAATCAATGTTTTTTGCAGAATCTTTTTTTCTCTGGGTTGTGTCTCCCCTTAAAACTTGGTCATAATAAGCAATCTGCCACGGAATGCACTTTTCAAACAACGGATTCCACTGTGCATTTTGCACGTTTCGGCGTGATCATCACATGGTAATCATGCCAAAATGCGCAAACCCCTCAGTGGAATTCGTCGTTCAAAAAGTGCAGTCTGTGGCAGATTGCTTATCACAACCATCTTTTCCAACTACCAAACAAAGTACCGCGGGTGTAATTACAGGTGAAGAATGGGCGTGATACACACTATCGCAATCATGCATCCATTCTTTCTACTCAGACGCTTACTCCCTTCGTGATTCGTGGAAGTGCTGCTAGCTGGAGCTGGTAGTATTGATCGGTCGACGGCTGGCTGTTCATGCTCATATTGAGGACGACTGTGCAAGAGAATGCTCACAGAATTATGTGGAATGCAAATTATTTGGAAGGGCACGGTATGTACTCAACACAAACATTTTTATACACTTTTTACAGCAGAGAAACGCAGAACCTCGCCACACTCGTTCAAGCAGTTCATGCAGGACCGCATTCTTGTAAATTTCTATCATCTGGCCACAAACCTCCTCAAACTGTGCCTGTTCAAATGCAAGTTCACACAGTAGGTGCTCCTCTCGAACCGCCTCTGTTTTTTCCCCTTCTTGCTGGTCTCTCCCTTTGCTTCCTTGATTTCCGTCCAAATGAAGACAGGGGCTTTAGTGATGCCCATGATCCACATTTGGACATTCACCTGAGTTTTGTACTCCCGCTTCAGGGCACGTTCCTTGAAGTTTGAGAAGTAGTTCTCGAGCTTAGTGGGATACTGTAACTTCTAGCAGAACCACCTGACCTTCACAGCAGTCACATGTAAAGGTTACAACCTCATCAGGGGAGCAGCCCAGAATAAGTACATCCTTCGAAAGTCTAAAGCCCACTTGCTTGAGGCTAGCTAGGTGCCCTTGGCTTGCCAAGAAATCCATGTAAGCCTTCTTGGCTTTACCCTTCGCTTTGCACACCTGCTTTCATTGCAGGTGTGAAGACGGAAGACGTCCGTAGATCTAAATTAAGGAACGGCTGGATGTTGGCGCTAGCATCAGACTGCAAAAAGTTGTGGTATGGGTGAAACATGAGTGTGCAATACTAGCGATTACTACACCTTTTCGATAATTATGCCATTTTGATGAAGATGCTTGGCCACGAGTGGCGGTCTCCATCTTCTTCAGTGCCTCCTCATACCCATACATTGTGCGTAGCCATTCGAGGATCTCTTCGCAGCTCTTGTTTGATAGGTACTGCTTGTTTTTCTGCAGCAGTGCCAGTAGAGGGACCGGGGTATCGTCACCTAAAGAGTAAAAAACAATACTGACGTCAAAAAGGTGGTGTTCGGGTAGCATCGGCTCTGTTAAGCATGTGATGGCTTGCATCTAACAAGCAAACACAATATAAAAAAATACACATGCTCCCTTACCTTCTTCGTTAGCCGTCGCAACCCACAAACGTCCTAAACAAAGTGCCTCCTAAAAAAAAAAATTTGTGGCTTTAATTTTTATTGTATTTGGGCACCTTACTCATGAATTAGAATACAGCTTTTGGACACCTTACTCGTGAATTAGAATACAGCTAAGAACACAGCCATGTGCCTGGTTGGCAATGCTAAGAACATGTGCTGTGCTCTAATTTGTCGATTTCTGCAGCTGGCTATTAACGAGAACCTGAAGTCTGCCATTGAATTGACTGTTACTGAGCACAAGCCAACCGTTGACTCCTGCTTGTGTTCACTCAGTAAGGTGCAATCAACTGCGATGTGCCAGGTACTTCTTGGGCTACGCGGATTGCGGCGACAAAGAGAAGCCAAGTCAGAAGACAGCACTCAGCGCTGTCTTTTGTCTTGTCTTTTATTTGTCCCTGTCTTGTCGAGCTGTTTTAAAATCGCAGTGATCACCTACCAACCAGCCGAAACAAACCTCCTATCAAAAATAGTCTGCTCTTTTTTTCATACTCTTACAGAGAAAATGACATTTATGGCTATCTGTTTATAAATAGGGTTCCGCGTTTCAGGTATCTACTTTTCTTCAGATTCGGGGGTTATTTATCGGTGTTTATTTTTTTCTCTTGGAATCGGTGTTTTTCGGTGTTTAATTTCAATGCTGGAAAGAAATCGGGGATCATCGAGGCTTGTGTTGCAAAGCGACTGCATAATTACTAGAAAAACCACGGCACACCTCACATTACACACGTTTATTGTACACACACCAAACACGTCACACAATGCACATACATATGGAAATAACAGAAAGCGTGACGCTTTCAGAAGCATAATATCAAAACTTAAACTTATTGAAAAAAATTGACATGTACATTGTCAGAGACTTGTCAGTCATCGGAGCACGTTCCTTGCAGCTGAGGAAACACAGTTTAGAAAACGCACGCTCCACGTTCGCGCTTCAAATGGGGATGGCAAGAAAATCAAAAAAGCTTTTGACAAGACTGGCCATTCCTTGCTGTGCGCTCTCCAGAAGCTGCCAATGCATTGTCCTATTGCATTCCCCCTTCCCCCGCCCCTCTTTGCCTTTCCTCCTTTCTCCCATATACTAGGAAACCTATGCGTGGACAAAAGACTTGAAAACCGTTGTGCTAAAAAAGATAAGGGAAGGTAATGGGGCAATAAACATGATTTCAAAAGAAAGAGACGACCCCAAGGACAGTTCAGTGGGCTGTGTTCCGGCCAATGAGAAACGAAAGCAGGCTAGAAGATGCTTTCAGCAAAGGTGCCATTTTTCCGCAGCTTGAATTCGGTGTTTTTCGGTTTTTACTTATTCAGAAAAAAAATGCCTCGGGGGTTAATTATTGGTATTTATCAGTATATACCGAAAACATGGAACCCTATTTATAACCCACAAATCGATACACACATGCTGTCTGAATGTGTTGTTAATTTCCAGCAGCGAGAAAGTCATATAGTACATGTTCAATAAAACAAAAGTGTGCAGAATTATGGTCATTTGGCAGAGTGACTCTTGGTGCGCTAACTGACAAGGCTGCCAGGAAGAGCCACGTTACTGTACAGTGCTGTACTGCACTGCATTCTGTTTATGTGCAGCAGTGCCAATTCATAAATTTGTATACCGTCATTGCTGTTGACATTCTGTAAAAAGGTAGAAATTGCATGCCAAATACAAATACAAAGAGAGAAGCCATGATGCTTAAAGGGGCCAAGAAACTTTCTCCATAGTATGTCGCAAACACTAAATCCTCGAAGAGTCACGTGATTTTCTCCAATTGGCTCGTGGAGTTTGACGACGACATGTCGCCAGCAGAAAAGGAAGGTGTGCCTCTTGTTAGATAACTGCACTGTGCACCACATCTTGGAGCTTCAGTTGAAGAACGTGCAGCTGCGCTGCTTCCCCTCAATGCAACCTCGGTCCTTCAGCCCCTGAACCAGGGAATCATCAATAGCGTCAAGTGAGCGTACAAGTGGCGTGTGATTGACAAGTTATGATGAACCTAGAGATGAAACGCGAAACAAAGATTGACGCCTTCAAGGCGATTGAGATGGTTGCAGCAGCGTGGAGGGTAACCAGGCGCTGTCACCATTTCAACAGAATGATATGTCCGACTCTCGATTTTACAAAGTTTCCGATTTATTGAAGTTATTCGTGGCTCCCCTTGACTTCGTCAGATTGAGTTTTTACTTGTACTGCGATATCGCAATAATATTTTTTTCCAATTCGCGATTTAGCGAGGATACTTCAGCAAGAAGATTTATATGAACTCTTTCGTAGGTTTATTTCTTATGCCATCTTTTGTTATGTCTTTTATATAGGTAGGAATTAGCAGGAGTTAGGTGTGATTGTTTTTAAGAAGGCATATTTATAGTTGACATGCCATTTTTCTTATAAACTCCTACATATAAAATGTCATCGACGTTCAAAATCAATTGAAAAAAGCTTTGTTTTTTTATCTGAATTAAAAATTGCAGTTTTGTTACACCCTCTAGAACTTGAAGTAAACAAATTTTCTGGTGCTTCTACATGCAACAGCTACCGTAGTTAAGTGCTTATGGTAATCTCTTCTGCTGTACAATCAATGCTAACCAAAGGTTGCACATAAGCGAGAAGGCAAAGTACAGATTGCCTTTTTGTTGTTTTACATAAACCTTAACATAATTTTTGCAGTGGTATGAATATGGATGAAGTGTAAGCATATGTTCTAAAAGTTGTTTTGCTACTGCCAAGTGGACTTTTGGCTGCTCTAATAGCTGCTCCAAAGTAATATTCAGACCAATCACATCAGACCAATCACTGCAATAGTCACTGATATGTTGATTTACATCTCGAAGTAGCTTTTACAGGTATGGTGGTGTCACCAGAGGTTACGGGCACGATTCCTTAGAAGTGTTTTTTGCCGCTTTCTATCGGGCATCTGCCATGTTCCGAAAGAGCTGATGCAGAAATGCTCGCCTTCGGAAAGTTTTTGCGATAAGTTTAGCCTTACATTTAACCTTTTATTTATATAGCACTCTATGTTGACCTGTAATAATTATACACAATGAGGAACTTCTTTGTTTGAAGTTTGGTTTAGAATAGGTGCGACGCAAATGTCGAGCTCTCACGAGGTTGGCTGCCGTTGCTCCGCTAAAAAGCAGAAAAGCTCCTCTGATTGCTGGAGAAACGAACGCTCACGTAGGGAGTAGGCACCACGTAGGTACGGCCGGGAAATTTCATAGGTGCGGCAGGGAGACAGTGTAGGTTTTTCCGCTCCTGGGGTCGACTCTTGACGTCTCTCAAAAAAGTGACAGACGCTGATCTCGCCGTGTCGTAACGGCGTCAAAGAGGGCGGTTCTGTGGTGTGTGCCGTCGCTTCAATACATTCCTCCTACTTCTACGTCACTTCTGTTTCTAATTTCTCGAAAGTCTGACATAGCTATCCAGGTCTACCGTTTTTAGATGTCATTTGGTTAGGATTGAGTGAGTGCACTTTTCGGGAGGAAAAGAACATGACAAACCGAAAAACACAGACAATATGAGGGGTAAAAAATGTTATATACTAAACCAACATAAGCAACAATATGCACCCCGACTCGAGTGTCCTAACATAAATAATAATACTTTTGATATCAAACGCATGCATTTCCAGCAATATTGAAACAGCAGAGGGGTGGGTGGGTGCAGACAGTTTTTCCTAATGGCAAATCTTTGATAACAATAGATACATATTTTAGCTCACTTACTCTGTCGCTCCTCCATCTCCCAATCTTGTCTCACCCCCTGCCCCTGCCCTTAGCATTTTATGGCAAATCAAACTTGTTAAACAACCGTCCGAGCGATTTCGGTGCATGTATGTGTGTTTAAGCATTTCTATTGAAAATAGAACAAAAAAAAAAGGGGAAACTTCAATTGTGCACACAAAAAATGTACTTGTTGATGAAATTTTAAAATTTATATAAATTATTTTTCTTGTCTTTAAGAGGTTAAAACATCGCAAGCGATGAAGGATGAGAAGCAGAAGGACACATACGCAGCGCTGTGCATGCGTCCTTCCTTCTCGTCCTCGTCGTTTGCACTGCTTTAACCTTTACAGATGTTACACCAACTAGCCCAAGCTTCAACATTGGCTATTTTTGTTGTTTGCCAGTTGACACCAGCTGGAATCATTTGAGACGAGTTGAGATGCCTGCTTGTCCCAGGTCGGAATTTTCACCCTGAAAGTATTCTTTGTTGCTCTAAATGTCTGCTAAGATGACTCGCACCAGTTGCATCACTCTCAAGGGACTCTCTGCCTGCAAATTAAGTAAAATTGACCTCGCAGTAATCCGAGTCTTTTTGTGTCATGCTGCCGCCCTCCATGCTGGAAGCTGTGCATGTCTTGGGAAATGAAATACGGGCGGATGCAGAGCTGTAGGGGTCTGGATGCCGCTCTTCCGGCACTGTCCATGTTGCGGTGTCCTTCTACAGCCTGGATCTCTGGGCCATTCCCTCAAAGGGCTGGGCAGAAGCGAAGATAGGTACTTTCGATAATAGCTTTGAATACAGCCTAGTAGCGCAAAATGTTGCAGCAATTTTGTAATGTTACTTCTGACGGTTGCCTCAGCAGGGTAACATTGACCATTCGCTACAAAGTCGGCGAATCGCCGGCTGTGCCATCAGGGGCCAGATTGCCAAAGCCGGCGATTCGCCGGTCTGCATGAATTTCTGTTTTAAAGAGTAATTCATAGATGGAGTGCTATGTAGACTTGGGGTAGTGCAGTTAGATACATTGCCAACAGATGGCGAGGGTCGTTCTGTCCGCTGTGTTTGTTTGAGCTTGCTCTTTTGTGTGTCGTCTTTCCCGCTCGATTGCTAACTGCTTGGAAAAGATGGCAGCGTCCAGTGTGCGGTGTGGCCTTTCTGACGATGAAATCATATATATCCTTTTCGACAGCGATGATAACAGGACGTCTGGTGAGGATAGTGAGTTTTCGGAGCCTTCTGTCGATGACGGGAGCGATTCCGACAGCATTTCGGAATCCAAATCACGACAAGAGCTCACTGGTTGTGGCGACGCCTAAGCGACCGAAAATGAGGTGCTTCGAGATCTTTCATACAACGAAGAATCTGTGAGGGCCTATTTATTTAAAGACTTGAACGAACCACTTAAGCATGTAAATAAACATGTTTTACTGCAAAAGCTTATTATACAAGCAAAACAGTCGCGCTTAGTGTGGCCCTGTTTTAGGGGAAAAATGTGCGGTACGGATGGCCCGGCAGCGCGCGGTAGCGAATGGTTTAACACAAGACACATAGCTCAGGGTTGCTGCACTCCTGTTTAATGTTGCCATGGCTACCTTGCCACTTTCAAGCCCCTTATGTGCCACATCACTGCAGCATTGAAACCATATTGATAAAAACAGCAGGGGTCTAGTGCGAAAAAGAAATCGGATATTTGAGCCCACTTAAACAAACTACGCATCGCTGAAAACTGAATGTCCACCAGGTATTATACTAGCGGTGGTGACAGAAAGTGAAAGATGGAGAATGTGACGGTCATGTTTTCACACTTCATCGTCGTGTCACCACCGCAAGCATCATTCTAGACAAAATATTTTAAAATACTCTCCCGTGAATATTCTCTTATACAAGGGAATGAACTACTAGAACAAATCTACACAGCAGAAAAGTTTGGTAGATATCGCATATCAAATACAGCATGTTCTTTATAGTGTAACAAAATACTTTACACAACTAAGAAATCCAAAACGGAATCATTCTTGCCAAGTTATGCAACAACCAAGGCAAAATGTAATCTAATGTAAGTGCACAACGGTCTGCCTCCACAAGCTTTCCAGTTCGTTTCTGATTCATTCAAAGTCTGTGTAGACATGACGGGTTGTCGAGACTGCATGGCGACCGTACACACCGACGGGACTGGAAAAAGCAATTGCGTGTCACGAAGCACTCAGAAACGCCCCAGAAAACCTGAGGAAATAACCGTAATAATATCTTTTGGGAGCAGATGGGAGCAATGTGAAAGAGTAGCTGGCAGTGTCGTCTCATTGCCTGGCTAGAATCGCATCCCGGTGCTGTACAGGTAGCATTTCTGAATATACAGTAGACTCCCGTTAAGGCGAACTCGCTTAAGCGGAATTCTCGGATATGCCGAACAAAGTAAGAACATTTGGTTGGTTTCCCATAGACGCAATGCAAAAAAAAATCGTTTAACACGAACCGCTTCGCGCGCGCATTTTGGATAACCCGAACTTTCACAGCTCCCCTTCGCGATGGCACTGCACCGACGGCGACGCCGCGCATTGCGCCGGCCGAGGTGTATGTCAGATGTACCGTAAAAAACCGCATATAATACGAGTTTTTTTTCTAATTTTCAGCTTCGATGAGGCGCGATCTAACGCTGTTTGACGTAGTTTCGGTTTCTAAGCAGTATGGCGCTCAAAACAGCTATCATCATCATTAAACTCAAAATGTCCGAGGCGCCACCTTTTGTACACAATCGGGCTCGGCAATGGCGTCGGCGCGAAAACAATCGTCGGTCGCCTACAGAAGAAAAGTTTTTTGGTTGCGGAAGACATCGGAAACAGTGCTGCCTGTCGACAATTCGCCGTAAATAAGGGCAGCATTCGCGGATGGAGACGACACAAGCAAGCTCTGTTCGCGTGCAACGGAACGAGAAGAAGCTTTAGGAGCCCAAAGAATGGCGCGTTCGCTGACGTTGAGGCAAGTCTCAGCGACTTTGTAGAAGAGCACCGTGAACGGCACCTCGCCGTAACTTTGTAAAAGAGCAGCGTGAACGGCACCTCGCCATAAATATCGAGCTGCTGCATGAGAACTTTGGCGAGCCGACATTGGGTTACTCGCTTAGAGTAATGCGCCGCGACCGGTTTTCACTGCGTCGGCGCACGCTTTTCGCTCGCTCTTTCAAGAAGTGCGGGATTTCAAATGCGCTCGACGACAGTGAAGACTACTGCCTCTGGGAGGAGGCGTCGGGAGTGCGGGATTTCAAATGCGCTCGACGACAGTAAAGACTACTGCCTTTGGGAGGAGGTGTCGGACAAGGAGTCTGATGGACGTGATGACAGTGATTAAGGTTCAATAATGAGATGTGTCCCAGGAACATGGGCCACATGTCGTTTTTATTGCTGGACACCGATTTGCACAGAGGAGGCGGCAGTCAAAAATTACCGAATGGATCGGTTCCCCCACCAGTGGTGTGTCAAACATTATTTTTTCTTCTTTTGGCATGGAGCCAAATAAATGTCCCTTTTTAAGTATCTCTTCATTGCAGGCTTTTTCATTCTGTGTTTATTGGTCAACAGCAATGTAGACATGCCCAGCATGATAATTAGGGCACTTCTGTTAAGGCGAACATCTGATAAGTCGAACAAATTTTCAAGGTCCCTTCGTGTTCGTCTTAAAGGGAGTCTACTGTATGCATGCCCACATATTTAATCCCTGGTCAGCACATGCTGAGCACAGTTGCATCGCACTGTGGTGCCTGATGCGGTGGCACGTGTCACACACCGTGAGTCTGACGACGGAAAGGGTGCACCCGCACTATGAGCGAGCCCAGTCCCACGCGGAACGGGAGGCTGGTGCCGTCGAATGTAGTGAGTGCCAACCCAGAGTTTCCGAGAGGACGGGCCTGGAGGATAGCACATTTCCGGCAATGAAGATTTCTCAGGAGTTGCGCGGAATCCAGTCCGCCAGCGTTTTTTATGAATCCGTGAATCTGGCCACGGCGAATAGCCCCGTAAGCTTGTACGGAGATCTGCTGAGTGCCGATCGGGATGTGTGCTACCTTGAGTAAGGCGTCGCGCACTTCAGATCAAGTGGTGTCGACAGCGAGTTGATTACCGCGGTCTAGGTACTTCACTTGGTATGGAGGCTGCAATGGTGTAGGAGAGCGGAGGCCTATCTGCGCAGCAATTGCAGAATCGATGGCAAGAAAGGCCGCGTCCATGATGCGGCATGGTTCGGTCGGCCATAGAATGACAGTGTGGGAGAACTCGCTGCAGAGCGACGCTGCTGGAGGTGCCGTGAACAGGGCCGTCTTAAGTCGGCGAGAGACATGATGCCAGCTGTCCTCCAGGGGGGACGGGTCAGGGTTCGAGCGACGTTGCATGCACCAGGGTGAGACGGTAAGCTTAGTTGCGGCGGTGCCAAAACAAAAAATGCTGCGAGCACGCTTTGTTCCATTGGTGGTGGTGCTGATGTGGCAACTGCTGTTGAGGGGCGGAAACTCGCCTTCGGGATCATCATTGCCAAGGATGGAGAATGAGAGTGCTCCGGCTGATTCTCCCTAAATACACGACACGCAACAAAGAAATGGTCCTCCAATTTCTGGCCAATCACGGCTCATCTGATTAAAGCGTCAGGCACTCTTATGTTCAAATGATCTATACTGGTTGACACCAGCTTGTTCAAAAGATGCTCCTCTCTTGTGGCCGAGTCAATCAGGCAGTCAACTCCGAATTCCGCAAGCTAATTTATGTAATCCACCACGTGGCTTTTAGAAAGTGCCAGCGTATCAATGTTAATATCTCCCATAATGCATAAACAGTGTTCAGCCTCCAGGCCCTCGAGTGCCGTTTGGAGCTCCCGAATAAAGCTGAAAGTGCATTCAGATGGCGGTCTGTGCAGGTCAAGCAGAAAGAAACTGCATTGTGAGTTTGTTATTTTTAGAGCTAAGTATTCGGCTGCTTCGAAGGTGAGATCCCGACGTTCTGCGTGCCACCCATTCTTTACGAATATGACTATACCGCCCCTCTTCTGCCTTGTCGTGGGAAACAAAATTGGTTAAAACCATTGAGATAATAACATATCAGTTGATCCCTCATGAGCATTGATTTCCGATAGTACAAACACACCAACGTCGGCGATGACATATTTTATCAAAGAACAGGACTGGTCCCAATATTTTCTAATGCTACGAATATTTACGTGTACCACAGTATATGTGATGCCGTCCCTAAGTGCAAAATTGCTCTTAAGGCTCGAAAAACCCGATAGCCTAGAAAAACAAAATGAAACGAAGCCGTCAAGTTACACCATCTTTTCCAGGTCAGCGTGTCGGAAGACTTGGATAGGACGGCCTTTCTCGTCTCTCTTTGCACAGATGTTGCTGTCCTTCACCCACACAAATTTGAAGTTCATTTCTCTGGTGCAAGAGTGGGTCATCCAGAAGAGCTCTCGGTTGAGTCTAGTGAGGTTATCATTGAAAAACAGACGTGGCAGCTTTGACCCTTGGCTTATAGCGTGCAACCTACCACTTGCTGCCATCCACTTTTTTGCCACCAACCGATTCGAACCTGACCAAAATTGGTGGGGTTTCATTTTTTCCGCTCAAGAGGCGGTGTACGGAAACCACCTCGAAGGGCTGGAAGTCAGATATGCCCGCCCTTCCGTGCAATGTCGGCAATGATTTCCCCGAGCTGTTCTTGAGGTCGCTGAGGCAGGCCGTGAATCTCCACATTGGGGAGGCGGCTGTACTGCTCGTTGGTGTTAAGCTCTTCTTTGAGAGCTTGGATGTCTTTGGCCTGCTCATGCACATGACCTCTCAGCTCTGCCACCTCAGCCCTGACCTCATTAATGACCTGGTCATTAACAGTGACCGCCGCCAAAAGCTTGTCGTACTGGGCACAGAAAAATTCCATTGAGGTCTGGACTCCCTGATCATCTCTTTGATCTCTCGACAACGGGCCTTAATGCCAAAAGGCTGTCCACCTTTCGAGGGGAGCTGGTGGAGTGAGTCTATACTAGCCCTCATCTTCCAAAATGGAAGAGAGCTGTGACGCTGATGAGTCAACCACCTACCACAGCGGATTTCCACACATTCGGTGTGCCCGGCGTTGCCCTTCCTGCGGCACGACAGGAACGACATTGCCATGCCCCCTGTTTTGCCTCGCCCATGGCCGTAAATGTGCCCTCCGCAATCCCCGAGCATGTCTTCTTGATGTGAAAGGAGGCCGAGCAGGAAACGCACCTCATCACCCTGCCTTCCTTCGGAAGGGCCTTGGAACACACAGAACATCCCGAAGCTAGCGGTCATGCTGGATTACAATACAAAATAAATGCATAAAACAAAACCATACCCAAACAAAACGAGGTCGGCCAGCTGGTTGTACCCTGCACGGCCGCGGCACTCACTGCGCGGCTCGTGACCCGAGGCAGGGGCGAAGATGCCATTACAGACAGTACGATCTTAAGTGCCCGCGGCCGGGCTGCACCGCCTGCTTCCCCCGCTGGTTCCACCGACGGCGAATGAGCCTTTCTCTCACTGCTGTCCTCACTGGCGCCGAGGAGGAAGACAGTTGGGGCGGTTGGGGGATGGCGTTCGCTCACCGTCAGTGGCCGCGCACGGAGAGCAGCCCGCGGCGCTTCTGTTGCTCGCTGCAAACCGCGAATGAGTAGTCTGTCTCACTGCTGCCCTTACTGGCACCGAGGAGGAAGACTGTTGGGGCAGTTGGGGATGGCGTTCGCGCACCTTCAGTGGCCGCGCACGGAGAGGCCCGCGGCGCTTCTGTTGCTCGCTGCAAACCACGAATGAGTAGTCTGTCTCACTGCTGCCCTTACTGGCGCCGAGGAGGAAGGCTGTTGGGGCAGTCGGGGATGGCGTTCGCGCACCTTCAGTGGCCGCGCACGGAGAGCCCAGCGGCGCTTCTGTTGCTCGCTGCAAACCGCGAATGAGTAGTCTGTCTCACTGCCGCCCCTACTGGCACCGAGGAGGAAGACTGTTGGGGCAGTCGGGGGATGGCGTTGCGCACCTTCAGTGGCCGCGCACGAGAGCAGCCCGCGGCGCTTCTGTTGCTCGCTGCAAACTACGAATGAGTAGTCTGTCTCACTGCTGCCCTTACTGGCGCCGAGGAGGAAGACTGTTGGGGCAGTCGGGGGATGGCGTTCCGCGCACCTTCAGTGGCCGCGCACGGAGAGCAGCCCGCGGCGCTTCTGTTGCTCGCTGCAAACCGCGAATGAGTAGTCTGTCTCACTGCTGCCCTTACTGGCACCGAGGAGGAAGACTGTTGGGCAGTCGGGGATGGCGTTCGCGCACCTTCAGTGGCCGCGCACGGAGAGCCCGCGGCGCTTCTGTTGCTCGCTGCAAACCAGCGAATGAGTAGTCTGTCTCACTGCTGCCCTTACTGGCACCGAGGAGGAAGACTGTTGGGGCAGTCGGGGGATGGCGTTCGCGCACCTTCCAGTGGCCGCGCACGGAGGAGCCCGCGGCGCTTCTGTTGCTCGCTGCAAACTACGAATGAGTAGTCTGTCTCACTGCTGCCCTTACTGGCGCCGAGGAGGAAGGCTGTTGGGGCAGTCGGGGGATGGCGTTCGCGCACCTTGAGTGGCCGACACGGAGAGCCCGCGGCGCTTCTGTTGCTCGCTGCAAACCGCGAATGAGTAGTCTGTCTCACTGCCGCCCTTACTGGCACCGAGGAGGAAGACTGTTGGGCAGCCGGGGGATGGCGTTCGCGCACCTTCAGTGGCCGCGCACGGAGAGCCCGCGGCGCTTCTGTTGCTGCCGCAAACCGCGAATGAGTAGTCTGTCTCACTGCCGCCCTTACTGGCACCAGAGGAGGAAGACTGTTGGGGCAGTTGGGGGATGGCGTTCGCGCACCTTCAGTGGCCGCGCACGGAGAGCCCGCGGCGCTTCTGTTGCTCGCTGCAAACCACGAATGAGTAGTCTGTCTCACTGCTGCCCTTACTGGCGCCGAGGAGGAAGACTGTTGGGGCAGTCGGGGGATGGCGTTACGCGCACCTTCAGTGGTCGCGCACGGAGAAGCCCGCGGCGCTTCTGTTGCTCGCCTGCAAACCACGAATGAGTAGTCTGTCTCACTGCTGCCCTTACTGGCGCCGAGGAGGAAGGCTGTTGGGGCAGTCGGGGGATGGCATTCGCGCACCTTCAGTGGCCGCGCACGGAGCAGCCCGCGGCGCTTCTGTTGCTCGCTGCAAAACCGCGAATGAGTAGTCTGTCTCACTGCCGCCCTTACTGGCACCGAGGAGGAAGACTGTTGGGGCAGTCGGGGGATGGCGTTCGCGCACCTTCAGTGGCCGCTGCGACGGAGAGCCCGCGGCGCTTCTGTTGCTCGCTGCAAACTACGAATGAGTAGTCTGTCTCACTGCTGCCCTTACTGGCGCCGAGAAGGAAGGCTGTTGGGGCAGTCGGGGGATGGCGTTCGCGCACCTTCAGTGGCCTCGCGCACGGAGAGCCCGCGCGCGCTTCTGTTGCTCGCTGCAAACCGCGAATGAGTAGTCTGTCTCACTGCCGCCCTTACTGGCACCGAGGAGGAAGACTGTTGGGGCAGTCGGGGGATGGCGTTCGCGCACCTTCAGTGGCCGCGCACGGAGAGCCCGCGGCGCTTCTGTTGCTCGCTGCAAACCGCGAATGAGTAGTCTGTCTCACTGCCGCCCTTACTGGCACCGAGGGAGGAAGACTGTTGGGGCAGTCGGGGGATGGCGTTCGCGCACCTTCAGTGGCGCGCGCACGGAGAGCTCCGCGGCGCTTCTGTTGCTCGCTGCAAACCTACGAATGAGTAGTCTGTCTCACTGCTGCCCTTACTGGCACCGAGAAGGAAGGCTGTTGGGGCAGTCGGGGGATGGCGTTCGCGCACCTTCAGTGGCCGCGCACGGAGAGCCCGCGGCGCTTCTGTTGCTCGCTGCAAACCGCGAATGAGTAGTCTGTCTCACTGCCGCCCTTACTGGCACCGAGGAGGAAGACTGTTGGGGCAGTCGGGGGATGGCGTTCGCGCACCTTCAGTGTGGCCGCGCACGGGAGAGCCCGCGGCGCTTCTGTTGCTCGCTGCAAACCGCGGAATCGAGTAGTCTGTC
Organism: Ixodes ricinus; assembly: GCA_037355805.1. Classification (NCBI taxonomy): domain Eukaryota; kingdom Metazoa; phylum Arthropoda; class Arachnida; order Ixodida; family Ixodidae; genus Ixodes; species Ixodes ricinus. The sequence goes on from JAZHYW010018327.1 coordinate 34,432, forward strand.
TCACTGCCGCCCTTACTGGCACCGAGGAGGAGAGACTGTTGGGGCAGTCGGGGGATAGCGTTCGCGCACCTTCAGTGGCCGCGCACGGAGAGCCCAGCGAGCGCTTCTGTTGCTCGCTGCAAACCACGAATGAGTAGTCTGTCTCACTGCTGCCCTTACTGGCGCCGAGGAGGAAGACTGTTGGGGCAGTCGGGGAGTGGCGTTCGCGCACCTTCAGTGGTCGCGCAGCGAGAGCCGCGAGCGCTGCTGTTGCTCGCTGCAAACCGCTGAATGAGTAGTCTGCCTCACTGCTGCCCTTACTGGCGCCGAGGAGGAAGACTGTTGGGGCAGTCGGGGGATGGCGTTCGGCGCACCTTCGGTGGTCGCGCACGGAGAGCCCGCGGCGCTTCTGTTGCTCGCTGCAAACCGCGAATGAGTAGTCTGTCTCACTGCCGCCCTTACTGGCACCGGGGAGGAAGACTGTTGGGGCAGTCGGGGGATGGCGTTCGCGCACCTTCAGTGGCCGCGCACGGAGAGCCGCGCGGCGCTTCTGTTGCTCGCTGCAAACCACGAATGAGTAGTCTGTCTCACTGCTGCCCTTACTGGCGCCGAGGAGGAAGACTGTTGGGGCAGTTGGGGGATGGCGTTCGCGCACCTTCAGTGGCCGCGCACGGAGAGCCCGCGGCGCTTCTGTTGCTCGCTGCAAACCATGAATGAGTAGTCTGTCTCACCGCTGCCCTTACCGGGCGCCGAGGAGGAAGACTGTTGGGGCAGTCGGGGGATGGGGTCCCTATCATTTCGTCGAAACTCGTTTCGTGGAATTACGTTTCGTGGACAACTTTTCGTGGACACACGTTTCATGGACACACGTTTCGTCGACACTGTGACGTTTCGTCGACAATCGTTTCGTCGACAGCACCACCGTAAAACGTTTCGTCGACAAACTTTTTTTTCGGTTCCGAAGGGAATGCCGGAAACTTAAGGTACAAGCGCTTGTAACAGATGACAAAGACGATGCCTAGCGCAGTTGCTCTCCAAGGTGAGCAACTGCGCTATCCTCTGGCTCTCATCCGTGTCACATGGAATAAGGAACAGTGCACAGGACTTCGCGCGCGGCCTATTCAGATATTTGCAAGTTCCGATGCCCGTTAATGGAACCGAAAGTTACTGGAAGAAGAAAAGTGGTGGAGAAAAATTTGCGTAGGCGCAAAACAAAACTTCGATCCAATGGTGGGTTGCGGAAAAGGGCGTAAACACGGATTTTTTCCTACATATTGGTTATTTTTAAACAAAAATACAGCTTGCAGCCTTTTATTGCAACATTACAACCCTAATATGTCAATTGAAATTAAGCATGTTCATTACCCTCAATTATTCAAAAAGAAAAGTGATGCAGTGTTTTACTGGCTACTGCAACTTATACGCGAAAAAACTGTTTACTCGCACTCGTTTCATCGTCATTTATATCCTAAAGGGCCGTTTAAAGAGGACATTACATAATAAGGGAGCTGTAAACAATGTCAAATAAAAATAAATAACAAAAGCACGAAAACCAATAACACTCGCACTACCGCGAGCACGCTGCCCGCGAGTAAACCTAAAAAAAGCTACATTGCAATGCAAAAAAAACAAAAAAAAACACGAGAATTGGTAACAGATAAATAAAACATTACACCAAGTTTAGTCTTATTACACAAAGTAAACCATAGTTGATATCAAATGTGCAACTTAATGCATTATATAGCTTCTCTCGAGCAGCCGCCACATGCAAGGCCTTGGAGGTGGCAGTACCACTAGACGAGATCTGTCGGCAGCAGCCGACTGGTCCTCACACGCGACATTCAATTCTTCTTTTATCGATGCCAGCAGACAGATACATGGGGCAAGTTCGTGACCCAGCTCTTTGCATAAAAGAGCGGCTTCAAAATCTAATGTTCTTTGGTCACATATTGGTTTATGTGCATGCAAAATTTCAGTACAGACGTAACATATGCAGAACTATTGTTATTTAATATCCAGAAGCTAAATATGTTAAAGTCTAAAAATCGTAAGCGGTCTGGTAAGAACAGTACGTTAAATACCCGGTTTGGAGGAGAAAACAACTGTGTTTTATCACCGTAAAAGTAAACTACGGGTAGCCGAATGCTCAGTCTCCTTCAAAGTTTATTGCTAGCGGCTAAGACGAGATGCCAATTAGCTAAAAACCGATTTTATGCCATTTTCAACGGTAGAAAGGTTGTGTGCACCGCAAACAGGCCTCGTTTTTTCTTTCAATTTTTTTTAAGAGCTTCAGTGTTTTGACGTGTGGACTATCTATGCTATGTTTAGGTGGCTCTTGAGGATTCTACCAAAAGACGCGACGCGCGGAAAGATACACTTGCTCTGGAAACGACCCTGCCACTTCGTCAAAACAGTCGGAGTGCCGGCGGCCAGCTCGCGAAGGGTTGCATTCGATGACGTACAGACACCTCGATCACGTATGCTGCCGAAAGCGTAGCCCTCAAGAGCAGCGCATATTGTTGAATGTTTTAAGAATCTAATTTGAGAAAGGACGGTGGTCGAGAACAAAACTTACTGGCTTTGACAACGCTTCACCAAAAGTTCGGGCAAAGACACGAGCGAAACTATACAAATCGTAAGTTCCAAATCAATGCGATCGGCGACCCCCCCCCCCCCCCTCAAAAAAAAAAAAAAAAAAAAATTGCGATAGTTTAAGTTGGTGAGGCAAGATGGCTGCGCACTGGTTCGCCATACTTGGCCCAGTCGGCAATCTTTCATCCATCCATCCATTCAACACAAGGCCGCGCGCCGTGCAGGCGCAGAGGTCGCGAAGAGGTGCAGCTGGAGGAGCCAGGAGCTGGCAGAGCGAGCTGTCGACGAAACGTCGCAACATCTGTCGATGAAACGAGCGGGTGCTCGTTTCCACGAAACGATCTGTCGATGAAACATCGCAGTGTCGACGAAACGATTTGTCCATGAAACGTCGTTCGACGAACTGATTGGGCCACCGGGGGATGGCGTTCGCACACCTTCAGTGGCCGCGCACGGAGAGCAGCCCGCGGCGCTTCTGTTGCTCGGTGCGAACCGCGAATGAGTAGTCTGTCTCACTGCTGCCCTTACTGGCGCCGAGGAGGAAGACTGTTGGGGCAGTTGGGGGATGGCGTTTGCGCACCTTCAGTGGCCGCGCACGGAGAGCAGCCCGCGGCGCTTCTGTTGCTCGCTGCAAACCTCGAATGAGTAGTCTGTCTCACTGCTGCCCTTACTGGCGCCGAGGAGGAAGACTCTTGGGGCAGTTGGGGGATGGCGTTTGCACGCCTTCAGTGGCCGCGCACAGAGAGCAGCCCGCGGGCGCTTCTGTTGCTCGCTGCAAACCTCGAATGAGTAGTCTGTCTCACTGCTGCCCTTACTGGCGCCGAGGAGGAAGACTGTTGGGGCAGTTGGGGGATGGCGTTTGCGCACCTTCAGTGGCCGCGCACGGAGAGCAGCCCGCGGCGCTTCTGTTGCTCGCTGCAAACCTCGAATGAGTAGTCTGTCTCACTGCTGCCCTTACTGGCGCCGAGGAGGAAGACTGTTGGGGCAGTTGGGGGATGGCGTTCGCGCACCTTCAGTGGCCGCGCGACGGAGAGCAGCCCGCGGCGCTTCTGTTGCTCGCTGCAAACCGCGAATGAGTAGTCTGTCTCACTGCTGCCCTTACTGGCGCCGAGGAGGAAGACTGTTGGGGCAGTTGGGGGATGGCGTTCGCGCACCTTCAGTGGCCGCGCACGGAGAGCAGCCCGCGGCGCTTCTGTTGCTCGCTGCAAACCTCGAATGAGTAGTCTGTCTCACTGCTGCCCTTACTGGCGCCGAGGAGGAAGACTGTTGGGGCAGTTGGGGGATGGCGTTTGCGCACCTTCAGTGGCCGCGCACGGAGAGCAGCCCGCGGCGCTTCTGTTGCTCGCTGCAAACCTCGAATGAGTAGTCTGTCTCACTGCTGCCCTTACTGGCACCGAGGAGGAAGACTGTTGGGGCAGTTGGGGGATGGCGTTTGCGCACCTTCAGTGGCCGCGCACATAGAGCAGCCCGCGGCGCTTCTGTTGCTCGCTGCAAACCACGAATGAGTAGTCTGTCTCACTGCTGCCCTTACTGGCGCCGAGAAGGAAGGCTGTTGGGGCAGTCGGGGGATGGCATTCGCGCACCTTCAGTGGCCGCGCGACGGAGCCCGCGGCGCTTCTGTTGCTCGCTGCAAACCGCGAATGAGTAGTCTGTCTCACTGCCGCCCTTACTGGCACCGAGGAGGAAGACTGTTGGCAGTCGGGGGATGGCGTTCGCGCACCTTCAGTGGCCGCGCACGGAGAGCCCGCGGCGCTCTGTTGCTCGCTGCAAACCACGAATGAGTAGTCTGTCTCACTGCTGCCCTTACTGGCGCCGAGGAGGAAGACTGTTGGGGCAGTTGGGGGATGGCGTTCGCGCACCTTCAGTGAGCGCGCACGGAGAGCCCGCGGCGCTTCTGTTGCTCGCTGCAAACCATGAATGAGTAGTCTGTCTCACTGCTGCCCTTACCGGCGCCGAGGAGGAAGACTGTTGGGGCAGTCGGGGGATGGGGTCCCTATCATTTCGTCGAAACTCGTTTCGTGGAATTACGTTTCGTGGACAACTTTTCGTGGACACACGTTTCATGGACACACGTTTCGTCGACACTGTGACGTTTCGTCGACAATCGTTTCGTCGACAGCACCACCGTAAAACGTTTCGTCGACAAACTTTTTTTTTCGGTTCCGAAGGGAATGCCGGAAACTTAAGGTACAAGCGCTTGTAACAGATGACAAAGACGATGCCTAGCGCAGTTGCTCTCCAAGGTGAGCAACTGCGCTATCCTCTGGCTCTCATCCGTGTCACATGGAATAAGGAACAGTGCACAGGACTTCGCGCGCGGCCTATTCAGATATTTGCAAGTTCCGATGCCCGTTAATGGAACCGAAAGTTACTGGAAGAAGAAAAGTGGTGGAGAAAAATTTGCGTAGGCGCAAAACAAAACTTCGATCCAATGGTGGGTTGCGGAAAAGGGCGTAAACACGGATTTTTTCCTACATATTGGTTATTTTTAAACAAAAATACAGCTTGCAGCCTTTTATTGCAACATTACAACCCTAATATGTCAATTGAAATTAAGCATGTTCATTACCCTCAATTATTCAAAAAGAAAAGTGATGCAGTGTTTTACTGGCTACTGCAACTTATACGCGAAAAAACTGTTTACTCGCACTCGTTTCATCGTCATTTATATCCTAAAGGGCCGTTTAAAGAGGACATTACATAATAAGGGAGCTGTAAACAATGTCAAATAAAAATAAATAACAAAAGCACGAAAACCAATAACACTCGCACTACCGCGAGCACGCTGCCCGCGAGTAAACCTAAAAAAAGCTACATTGCAATGCAAAAAAAAAAAAAACAAACGAGAATTGGTAACAGATAAATAAAACATTACACCAAGTTTAGTCTTATTACACAAAGTAAACCATAGTTGATATCAAATGTGCAACTTAATGCATTATATAGCTTCTCTCGAGCAGCCGCCACATGCAAGGCCTTGGAGGTGGCAGTACCACTAGACGAGATCTGTCGGCAGCAGCCGACTGGTCCTCACACGCGACATTCAATTCTTCTTTTATCGATGCCAGCAGACAGATACATGGGGCAAGTTCGTGACCCAGCTCTTTGCATAAAAGAGCGGCTTCAAAATCTAATGTTCTTTGGTCACATATTGGTTTATGTGCATGCAAAATTTCAGTACAGACGTAACATATGCAGAACTATTGTTATTTAATATCCAGAAGCTAAATATGTTAAAGTCTAAAAATCGTAAGCGGTCTGGTAAGAACAGTACGTTAAATACCCGGTTTGGAGGAGAAAACAACTGTGTTTTATCACCGTAAAAGTAAACTACGGGTAGCCGAATGCTCAGTCTCCTTCAAAGTTTATTGCTAGCGGCTAAGACGAGATGCCAATTAGCTAAAAACCGATTTTATGCCATTTTCAACGGTAGAAAGGTTGTGTGCACCGCAAACAGGCCTCGTTTTTTCTTTCAATTTTTTTTAAGAGCTTCAGTGTTTTGACGTGTGGACTATCTATGCTATGTTTAGGTGGCTCTTGAGGATTCTACCAAAAGACGCGACGCGCGGAAAGATACACTTGCTCTGGAAACGACCCTGCCACTTCGTCAAAACAGTCGGAGTGCCGGCGGCCAGCTCGCGAAGGGTTGCATTCGATGACGTACAGACACCTCGATCACGTATGCTGCCGAAAGCGTAGCCCTCAAGAGCAGCGCATATTGTTGAATGTTTTAAGAATCTAATTTGAGAAAGGACGGTGGTCGAGAACAAAACTTACTGGCTTTGACAACGCTTCACCAAAAGTTCGGGCAAAGACACGAGCGAAACTATACAAATCGTAAGTTCCAAATCAATGCGATCGGCGACCCCCCCCCCCCCCCCCCTCAAAAAAAAAAAAAATTGCGATAGTTTAAGTTGGTGAGGCAAGATGGCTGCGCACTGGTTCGCCATACTTGGCCCAGTCGGCAATCTTTCATCCATCCATCCATTCAACACAAGGCCGCGCGCCGTGCAGGCGCAGAGGTCGCGAAGAGGTGCAGCTGGAGGAGCCAGGAGCTGGCAGAGCGAGCTGTCGACGAAACGTCGCAACATCTGTCGATGAAACGAGCGGGTGCTCGTTTCCACGAAACGATCTGTCGATGAAACATCGCAGTGTCGACGAAACGATTTGTCCATGAAACGTCGTTCGACGAACCTGATTGCCACCGGGGATGGCGTCAGACACCTTCTAGTGGCCGCCACACGGAGAGCAGCCCGCTGGCGCTCTCTGTTGCTCGGTCGTAATCCAGATGAGTAGTCTGTCCACCGCTGCCCTTACTGGCGCCGAGGAGGAAGACTGTTGGGGCAGTTGGGGGATGGCGCTTGGCGCACCTTCAGTGGCCGGGCACGGAGAGCAGCTCCGCGGCGCTTGTTGCTCGCTGCAACCTCGGTGATGAGAAGTCTGTCTCACTGCTGCCCTACTGGCGCCGGGAGGAAGACTCTTGGGGCAGTTGGGGGATGGCGTTTGCACACCTTCAGTGGCCGCGACAGAGAGCAGCCCGCTGGGCGCCTGTTGCTCGCTGCAACCTCGAATCGAGTAGTCTGTCTCACTGCTGCCCTTACCGGCGCGGGGAGGAAGACTGTTGGGGCAGTTGGGGGATGGCGCTTGCGCACCTTCTCAGTGGCCGCGCACGGAGAGCAGCCCGCGGCGCTTCTGTTGCTCGCTGCAAACCTCGAATGAGTAGTCTGTCTCACTGCTGCCCTTACTGGCGCCGAGGAGGAGGAGACTGTTGGGGCAGCTGGGGGATGGCGCTGGCGCACTTCAGTGGCCGCGCACGGAGAGCAGCCCGCGGCGCTCTGTGCTCGCTGCAAACTGCGCGAATGAGTAGTCTGTCTCACTGCTGCCCTTGCTGGCGCCGAGGAGGAAGACTGTTGGGGCAGTTGGGGGATGGCGTTTGCGCACCTTCAGTGGCCGCGCACGGAGAGCAGCTCCATGGCGCTTCTGTTGCTCGCTGCAAACCTCGAATGAGTAATCTGCCTCACTGCTGCCCTTACTAAGGCCGAGGAGGAAGACTGTTGGGGCAGTTGGGGGATGGCGTTTGCGCACCTTCAGTGGCCGCGCACGGAGAGCAGCCCGCGGCGCTTCTGTTGCTCGCTGCAACCTCGAATGAGTAGTCTGTCTCACTGCTGCCCTTACTGGCACCGAGGAGGAAGACTGTTGGGGCAGTTGGGGGATGGCGTTTGCGCACCTTCAGGTGGCCGCGCACATAGAGCAGCCCATGCGCGCTTCTGTTGCTCGCTGCAAACCACGAATGAGTAGTCTGTCTCACTGCTGCCTCACTGGCGCCGAGAAGGAAGGCTGTTGGGGCAGTCGGGGATGGCATTCGCGCACCTTCAGTGGCCGGCAGCACGAGAGAGCCCGCGGCGCTTCTGTTGCCCGCTGCAAACTTGCGAATGAGTAGTCTGTCTCACTGCCGCCCCCATTGGCACCGAGGAGGAAGACTGTTGGGGCAGTCGGGGGATGGCGTTCGCGCACCTCTTCAGTGGCCGCGCACGGAGAGCCCGCGAGCGCTTCTGTTGCTCGCTGCAAACTACGAATGAGTAGTCTGTCTCACTGCTGCCCTTACTGGCGCCGAGAAGGAAGGCTGTTGGGGCAGTCGGGGGATGGCGTTCGCGCACCTTCTCAGTGGCCGCGCGCGGAGAGCCCGCGGCGCTTCTGTTGCTCGCTGCAAACCGCGAATGAGTAGTCTGTCTCACTGCCGCCCTTACTGGCACCGAGGAGGAAGACTGTTGGGCAGTCGGGGGATGGCGTTCGCGCACCTTCTCAGTGGCGCGCACGGAGAGCCCGCGGCGCTTCTGTTGCTCGCTGCAAACCGCGAATGAGTAGTCTGTCTCACTGCCGCCCTTGCTGGCACCGAGGAGGAAGACTGTTTGGGGCAGTCGGGGATGGCGTTCGCGCACCTTCAGTGGCCGCGCGCACGGAGAGCCCCGCGGCGCTTCTGTTGCTCGCTGCAAACCACGAATGAGTAGTCTGTCTCACTGCTGCCCTTACTGGCGCCGAGGAGGAAGACTGTTGGGGCAGTCGGGGGATGGCGTTCGCAGCACCTTCAGTGGTCGCGCGACGGAGAGCCACGCGGCGCTTCTGTTGCTCCGCTGCAAACCGCGAATGAGTAGTCTGTCTCACTGCTGCCCTTACTGGCGCCGAGGAGGAAGACTGTTGGGGCAGTCGGGGGATGGCGTTCGCGCACCTTCAGTGGTCGCGCACGGAGAGCCCGCGAGCGCTTCTGTTGCTCGCTGCAAACCGCATGAATGAGTAGTCTGTCTCACTGCCGCCCTTACTGGCACCGAGGAGGAAGACTGTTGGGGCAGTCGGGTGATGGGCGTTCGCAGCACCTTCAGTGGCCGCGCACGAGAGAGCCCGCGGCGCTTCTGTTGCTCGCTGCAAACCACGAATGAGTAGTCTGTCTCACTGCTGCCCTTACTGGCGCCGAGGAGGAAGACTGTTGGGGCAGTTAGGGGATGGCGTTACGCGCACCTTCAGTGGCCGCACACGGAGAGCCCGCGGCGCTTCTGTTGCTCGCTGCAAACCATGAATGAGTAGTCTGTCTCACTGCTGCCCTTACCGGCGCCGAGGAGGAAGACTGTTGGGGCAGTCGGGGGATGGGGTCCCTATCATTTCGTCGAAACTCGTTTCGTGGAATTACGTTTCGTGGACAACTTTTCGTGGACACACGTTTCATGGACACACGTTTCGTCGACACTGTGACGTTTCGTCGACAATCGTTTCGTCGACAGCACCACCGTAAAACGTTTCGTCGACAAACTTTTTTTTTCGGTTCCGAAGGGAATGCCGGAAACTTAAGGTACAAGCGCTTGTAACAGATGACAAAGACGATGCCTAGCGCAGTTGCTCTCCAAGGTGAGCAACTGCGCTATCCTCTGGCTCTCATCCGTGTCACATGGAATAAGGAACAGTGCACAGGACTTCGCGCGCGGCCTATTCAGATATTTGCAAGTTCCGATGCCCGTTAATGGAACCGAAAGTTACTGGAAGAAGAAAAGTGGTGGAGAAAAATTTGCGTAGGCGCAAAACAAAACTTCGATCCAATGGTGGGTTGCGGAAAAGGGCGTAAACACGGATTTTTTCCTACATATTGGTTATTTTTAAACAAAAATACAGCTTGCAGCCTTTTATTGCAACATTACAACCCTAATATGTCAATTGAAATTAAGCATGTTCATTACCCTCAATTATTCAAAAAGAAAAGTGATGCAGTGTTTTACTGGCTACTGCAACTTATACGCGAAAAAACTGTTTACTCGCACTCGTTTCATCGTCATTTATATCCTAAAGGGCCGTTTAAAGAGGACATTACATAATAAGGGAGCTGTAAACAATGTCAAATAAAAATAAATAACAAAAGCACGAAAACCAATAACACTCGCACTACCGCGAGCACGCTGCCCGCGAGTAAACCTAAAAAAAGCTACATTGCAATGCAAAAAACAAAAAAAAAACACGAGAATTGGTAACAGATAAATAAAACATTACACCAAGTTTAGTCTTATTACACAAAGTAAACCATAGTTGATATCAAATGTGCAACTTAATGCATTATATAGCTTCTCTCGAGCAGCCGCCACATGCAAGGCCTTGGAGGTGGCAGTACCACTAGACGAGATTTGTCGGCAGCAGCCGACTGGTCCTCACACGCGACATTCAATTCTTCTTTTATCGATGCCAGCAGACAGATACATGGGGCAAGTTCGTGACCCAGCTCTTTGCATAAAAGAGCGGCTTCAAAATCTAATGTTCTTTAGTCACATATTGGTTTATGTGCATGCAAAATTTCAGTACAGACGTAACATATGCAGAACTATTGTTATTTAATATCCAGAAGCTAAATATGTTAAAGTCTAAAAATCGTAAGCGGTCTGGTAAGAACAGTACGTTAAATACCCGGTTTGGAGGAGAAAACAACTGTGTTTTATCACCGTAAAAGTAAACTACGGGTAGCCGAATGCTCAGTCTCCTTCAAAGTTTATTGCTAGCGGCTAAGACGAGATGCCACTTAGCTAAAAACCGATTTTATGCCATTTTCAACGGTAGAAAGGTTGTGTGCACCGCAAACAGGCCTCGTTTTTTCTTTCAATTTTTTTAAGAGCTTCAGTGTTTTGACGTGTGGACTATCTATGCTATGTTTAGGTGGCTCTTGAGGATTCTACCAAAAGACGCGACGCGCGGAAAGATACACTTGCTCTGGAAACGACCCTGCCACTTCGTCAAAACAGTCGGAGTGCCGGCGGCCAGCTCGCGAAGGGTTGCATTCGATGACGTACAGACACCTCGATCACGTATGCTGCCGAAAGCGTAGCCCTCAAGAGCAGCGCATATTGTTGAATGTTTTAAGAATCTAATTTGAGAAAGGACGGTGGTCGAGAACAAAACTTACTGGCTTTGACAACGCTTCACCAAAAGTTCGGGCAAAGACACGAGCGAAACTATACAAATCGTAAGTTCCAAATCAATGCGATCGGCGACCCCCCCCCCCTCCCTCAAAAAAAAAAAAAAATTTGCGATAGTTTAAGTTGGTGAGGCAAGATGGCTGCGCACTGGTTCGCCATACTTGGCCCAGTCGGCAATCTTTCATCCATCCATCCATTCAACACAAGGCCGCGCGCCGTGCAGGCGCAGAGGTCGCGAAGAGGTGCAGCTGGAGGAGCCAGGAGCTGGCAGAGCGAGCTGTCGACGAAACGTCGCAACATCTGTCGATGAAATGAGCGGGTGCTCGTTTCCACGAAACGATCTGTCGATGAAACATCGCAGTGTCGACGAAACGATTTGTCCATGAAACGTCGTTCGACGAACTGATTGCCACCGGGGGGATGGCGTTCGCGACACCTTCAGTGGCCGCGCACGGAGAGCAGCCCGCGGCGCTTCTGTTGCTCGGCTGCGAACCGCGAATGAGTAGTCTGTCTCACTGCTGCCCTTACTGGCGCCGAGGAGGAAGACTGTTGGGGCAGTTGGGGGATGGCGTTCGCGCACCTTCAGCGGCCGCGCACGGAGAGCAGCCCGCGGCGCTTCTGTTGCTCGCTGCAAACCACGAATGAGTAGTCTGTCTCACTGCTGCCCTTACTGGCACCGAGGAGGAAGACTGTTGGGGCAGTTGGGGGATGGCGTTCGCGCACCTTCAGTGGCCGCGCACGGAGCAGCCCGCGGCGCTTCTGTTGCTCGCTGCAAACCACGAATGAGTAGTCTGTCTCACTGCTGCCCTTACTGGCACCGAGGAGGAAGACTGTTGGGGCAGTTGGGGGATGGCGTTCGCGCACCTTCAGTGGCCGCGCACGGAGAGCAGCCCGCGGCGCTTCTGTTGCTCGCTGCAAACCACGAATGAGTAGTCTGTCTCACTGCTGCCCTTACTGGCACCGAGGAGGAAGACTGTTGGGGCAGTTGGGGGATGGCGTTCGCGCACCTTCAGTGGCCGCGCACGGAGAGCAGCCCGCGGCGCTTCTGTTGCTCGCTGCAAACCACAGAATGAGTAGTCTGTCTCACTGCTGCCCTTACTGGCGCCGAGGGAGGAAGACTGTTGGGGCAGTTGGGGGATGGCGTTCGCGCACCTTCAGTGGCCGCGCACGGAGGCAGCCCGCGGCGCTTCTGTTGCTCGCTGCAAACCACGAATGAGTAGTCTGTCTCACTGCTGCCCTTACTGGCACCGAGGAGGAAGACTGTTGGGGCAGTCGGGGGATGGCGTTCGCGCACCTTCAGTGGCCGCGCACGGAGAGCAGCCCGCGGCGCTTCTGTTGCTCGCTGCAAACCACGAATGAGTAGTCTGTCTCACTGCTGCCCTTACTGGCACCGAGGAGGAAGACTGTTGGGGCAGTTGGGGGATGGCGTTCGCGCACCTTCAGTGGCCGCGCACGGAGAGCAGCCCGCGGCGCTTCTGTTGCTCGCTGCAAACCACGAATGAGTAGTCTGTCTCACTGCTGCCCTTACTGGCACCGAGGAGGAAGACTGTTGGGGCAGTCGGGGGATGGCGTTCGCGCACCTTCAGTGGCCGCGCACGGAGAGCAGCCCGCGGCGCTTCTGTTGCTCGCTGCAAACCACGAATGAGTAGTCTGTCTCACTGCTGCCCTTACTGGCACCGAGGAGGAAGACTGTTGGGGCAGTCGGGGGATGGCGTTCGCGCACCTTCAGTGGCCGCGCACGGAGAGCAGCCCGCGGCGCTTCTGTTGCTCGCTGCAAACCACGAATGAGTAGTCTGTCTCACTGCTGCCCTTACTGGCACCGAGGAGGAAGACTGTTGGGGCAGTTGGGGGATGGCGTTCGCGCACCTTCAGTGGCCGCGCACGGAGAGCAGCCCGCGGCGCTTCTGTTGCTCGCTGCAAACCACGAATGAGTAGTCTGTCTCACTGCTGCCCTTACTGGCGCCGAGGAGGAAGACTGTTGGGGCAGTTGGGGGATGGCGTTCGCGCACCTTCAGTGGCCGCGCACGGAGAGCCCGCGGCGCTTCTGTTGCTCGCTGCAAACCACGAATGAGTAGTCTGTCTCACTGCTGCCCTTACTGGCACCGAGGAGGAAGACTGTTGGGGCAGTTGGGGGATGGCGTTCGCGCACCTTCAGTGGCCGCGCACGGAGAGCCCGCGGCGCTTCTGTTGCTCGCTGCAAACCACGAATGAGTAGTCTGTCTCACTGCTGCCCTTACTGGCACCGAGGAGGAAGACTGTTGGGGCAGTTGGGGGATGGCGTTCGCGCACCTTCAGTGGCCGCGCACGGAGAGCAGCCCGCGGCGCTTCTGTTGCTCGCTGCAAACCACGAATGAGTAGTCTGTCTCACTGCTGCCCTTACTGGCACCGAGGAGGAAGACTGTTGGGGCAGTTGGGGGATGGCGTTCGCGCACCTTCAGTGGCCGCGCACGGAGAGCCCGCGGCGCTTCTGTTGCTCGCTGCAAACCACGAATGAGTAGTCTGTCTCACTGCTGCCCTTACTGGCACCGAGGAGGAAGACTGTTGGGGCAGTTGGGGGATGGCGTTCGCGCACCTTCAGTGGCCGCGCACGGAGAGCAGCCCGCGGCGCTTCTGTTGCTCGCTGCAAACCACGAATGAGTAGTCTGTCTCACTGCTGCCCTTACTGGCACCGAGGAGGAAGACTGTTGGGGCAGTCGGGGGATGGCGTTCGCGCACCTTCAGTGGCCGCGCACGGAGAGCCCGCGGCGCTTCTGTTGCTCGCTGCAAACCACGAATGAGTAGTCTGTCTCACTGCTGCCCTTACTGGCACCGAGGAGGAAGACTGTTGGGGCAGTCGGGGGATGGCGTTCGCGCACCTTCAGTGGCCGCGCACGAGAGCAGCCCGCGGCGCTTCTGTTGCTCGCTGCAAACCACGAATGAGTAGTCTGTCTCACTGCTGCCCTTACTGGCACCGAGGAGGAAGACTGTTGGGGCAGTTGGGGGATGGCGTTCGCGCACCTTCAGTGGCCGCGCACGGAGAGCAGCCCGCGGCGCTTCTGTTGCTCGCTGCAAACCACGAATGAGTAGTCTGTCTCACTGCTGCCCTTACTGGCACCGAGGAGGAAGACTGTTGGGGCAGTTGGGGGATGGCGTTCGCGCACCTTCAGTGGCCGCGCACGGAGAGCAGCCCGCGGCGCTTCTGTTGCTCGCTGCAAACCACGAATGAGTAGTCTGTCTCACTGCTGCCCTTACTGGCGCCGAGGAGGAAGACTGTTGGGGCAGTTGGGGGATGGCGTTCGCGCACCTTCAGTGGCCGCGCACGGAGAGCAGCCCGCGGCGCTTCTGTTGCTCGCTGCAAACCGCGAATGAGTAGTCTGTCTCACTGCTGCCCTTACTGGCGCCGAGGAGGAAGACTGTTGGGGCAGTTGGGGGATGGCGTTCGCGCACCTTCAGTGGCCGCGCACGGAGAGCAGCCCGCGGCGCTTCTGTTGCTCGCTGCAAACCACGAATGAGTAGTCTGTCTCACTGCTGCCCTTACTGGCACCGAGGAGGAAGACTGTTGGGGCAGTTGGGGGATGGCGTTCGCGCACCTTCAGTGGCCGCGCACGGAGAGCAGCCCGCGGCGCTTCTGTTGCTCGTTGCAAACCGCGAATGAGTAGTCTGTCTCACTGCTGCCCTTACTGGCGCCGAGGAGGAAGACTGTTGGGGCAGTCGGGGGATGGCGTTCGCGCACCTTCAGTGGCCGCGCACGGAGAGCAGCCCGCGGCGCTTCTGTTGCTCGCTGCAAACCTCGAATGAGTAGTCTGTCTCACTGCTGCCCTTACTGGCGCCGAGGAGGAAGACTGTTGGGGCAGTCGGGGGATGGCGTTCGCGCACCTTGAGTGGCCGCGCACGGAGAGCAGCACGCGGCGCTTCTGTTGCTCGCTGCAAACCTCGAATGAGTAGTCTGTCTCACTGCTGCCCTTACTGGCACCGAGGAGGAAGACTGTTGGGGCAGTTGGGGGATGGCGTTCGCGCACCTTCAGTGGCCGCGCACGGAGAGCAGCCCGCGGCGCTTCTGTTGCTCGCTGCAAACCTCGAATGAGTAGTCTGTCTCACTGCTGCCCTTACTGGCGCCGAGGAGGAAGACTGTTGGGGCAGTCGGGGGATGGCGTTCGCGCACCTTCAGTGGCCGCGCACGGAGAGCAGCCCGCGGCGCTTCTGTTGCTCGCTGCAAACCTCGAATGAGTAGTCTGTCTCACTGCTGCCCTTACTGGCGCCGAGGAGGAAGACTGTTGGGGCAGTCGGGGGATGGCGTTCGCGCACCTTCAGTGGCCGCGCACGGAGAGCAGCCCGCGGCGCTTCTGTTGCTCGCTGCAAACCTCGAATGAGTAGTCTGTCTCACTGCTGCCCTTACTGGCACCGAGGAGGAAGACTGTTGGGGCAGTTGGGGGATGGCGTTCGCGCACCTTCAGTGGCCGCGCACGGAGAGCAGCCCGCGGCGCTTCTGTTGCTCGCTGCAAACCTCGAATGAGTAGTCTGTCTCACTGCTGCCCTTACTGGCGCCGAGGAGGAAGACTGTTGGGGCAGTCGGGGGATGGCGTTCGCGCACCTTCAGTGGCCGCGCACGGAGAGCAGCCCGCGGCGCTTCTGTTGCTCGCTGCAAACCACGAATGAGTAGTCTGTCTCACTGCTGCCCTTACTGGCGCCGAGGAGGAAGCCTGTTGGGGCAGTCGGGGGATGGCGTTCGCGCACCTTCAGTGGCCGCGCACGGAGAGCAGCCCGCGGCGCTTCTGTTGCTCGCTGCAAACCTCGAATGAGTAGTCTGTCTCACTGCTGCCCTTACTGGCGCCGAGGAGGAAGACTGTTGGGGCAGTCGGGGGATGGCGTTCGCGCACCTTCAGTGGCCGCGCACGGAGAGCAGCCCGCGGCGCTTCTGTTGCTCGCTGCAAACCTCGAATGAGTAGTCTGTCTCACTGCTGCCCTTACTGGCGCCGAGGAGGAAGACTGTTGGGGCAGTTGGGGGATGGCGTTCGCGCACCTTCAGTGGCCGCGCACGGAGAGCAGCCGTCGGCGCTTCTGTTGCTCGCTGCAAACCTCGAATGAGTAGTCTGTCTCACTGCTGCCCTTACTGGCACCGAGGAGGAAGACTGTTGGGGCAGTCGGGGGATGGCGTTCGCGCACCTTCAGTGGCCGCGCACGGAGAGCAGCCCGCGGCGCTTCTGTTGCTCGCTGCAAACCTCGAATGAGTAGTCTGTCTCACTGCTGCCCTTACTGGCGCCGAGGAGGAAGACTGTTGGGGCAGTCGGGGGATGGCGTTCGCGCACCTTCAGTGGCCGCGCACGGAGAGCAGCCCGCGGCGCTTCTGTTGCTCGCTGCAAACCTCGAATGAGTAGTCTGTCTCACTGCTGCCCTTACTGGCGCCGAGGAGGAAGCCTGTTGGGGCAGTCGGGGGATGGCGTTCGCGCACCTTCAGTGGCCGCGCACGGAGAGCAGCCCGCGGCGCTTCTGTTGCTCGCTGCAAACCTCGAATGAGTAGTCTGTCTCGACTGCTGCTCTTACTGGCGCCGAGGAGGAAGACTGTTGGGGCAGTTGGGGGATGGCGTTCGCGCACCTTCAGTGGCCGCGCACGGAGAGCAGCCGTCGGCACTTCTGTTGCTCGCTGCAAACCGCGAATGAACCGTCATAATAATAATACTAATTAAAAAAAATTATTACAGTTATACCTCGATTTAACGAAGTTGACTGGAGCCGCAAATTACTTCGTTACATCGTGGAATTTTGTAAAATCGGGAAATGCATTTTTTGGCCATTAGATTCGATAATTACGACTTTAATGCAGCGGCATCCAAGCTGCTTCCGCGGCACCATATTAAAGCTTTCAATTCTCAGGAAAACCACAAATTTATTGCTCAAGAAAGAAGCTGGTGATCTTCGACTGCGAGCGCTTCGTCAAACGCGGAAGCACACACTTCTCGTAAGCGGTGAGCGCTTTGAAGGCAACTGCAGTTCCCTCGTGCGCACCTGCGAACCGCCTCAGGAGGTCAACGGCATCCATCACCTGGCTTGGCGTTGGCACGGGATCCTCGACTGCTTCGGCGTCATCTGCTTCGGCGTCATCTTTCTGTGCAGTAGCGACGAGCCGCAGTATCTTGCTGTCGTCCAGGACCTCCGTTGTCTGAATGTCGGCATCGGCGTCGTCTCTTAAATAATCTCCGAAGCTCGAGTCTTCCGACACGTGGCCCAGTTGGCGAAGCGCTTCCCAGGAACTGGGCGTGGCCCCTTGGTTCGGGAGTTCAAGGTTGGACGGATCCTCGGCGTCGGACGTTTTGAAGCCGGCGTGCCTGAAGCAGTTCACTATTACCGATGTCCTTGTCGCCTTCCATGACGCCGTTATCAGAGCGATAGCCATGTAGATGTCCACATTCTGCTCTGTTTTTGTATTTTTCTTACTGCGTTGTCACGCTGATACTAAAATGAAATTTATCATAGCAAAAGCTTTGTACTGACTACACATGCTTGAAGAAAACAATGATACATAGCAAGGTTACAATGATAGAAAAGTTTCATAAACCAGAAAAGTTTAATAACTATGCACATGCCACCTAACAGTGTTTAGTTAACAGGCGAGCCTATTATGACCACCCTTGAAGAGAAACTTGTTTTCGCTAAACAAGGGCTTGGAGAGGTTCACTGTGCCGGTGATTACAGTAATAATCATGTCAATGTGTGGCCCAAGATCCAGGTTGAATCTGTTCCTCAAAATACGGTAGAGCTTCATCCTTTGTATTGCTCTTTCCACATGCACTTGCGATAGACTGATTAGCCCTCGCTTCATCTGCTGTGAGCTGTTTTTCCATCAGAAAAGGGGTCTGACCATTTTGATATTTTTCTCTCTACAGAGTTCATTGATGAGAAAGCCTTTGTCGACCATGACGCTGTCGACGTGTGGGGTACACTTGTGAAGTAGCTGGCACTCTTTGTGATATGGGTGTCGGTGTAGTGGTCTCTTATGTGCCGATGTTTGACGATTGATGCACGATGGCTGCAACAACGGTCGTTTATTCATTCACGCCATCTTCCGAGTCCCCCCACCCAGGGTTGTCTCCCCTTCTCCCAAACACTCCAAACACTACAGGGTTGTTTACCTACTTTTATAAACACGCTAAACACTACATTTATCCTCCTTAAAAGATTTTTTTTTTTAAGTATACATCTATTGTTTAGATATAGCTCATATCTATTGCTCAGATATAGCTCATATCTATTGCTCAGATATAGCTCATCCCTTCGGGAAAGAAAAGGAAACAAATTAATGAAGTTAATGAAGTCCACATAAAGTCAACTTTCAGCCACAAACAAAGTCCTTGAGATGCCCAGGTTGCTGCCTGGTTCTTTGGGGGTACCGCTGTGAGGTGGAGGTCCTGGGGATGTTTGGAACAGCCTGGTTTGGCACAGCTTGGCTTGGCACCGCTTGGCTTGGCACCGCTTGCCTTGGCACTATTTCGTCATCAATGCCTGGCATGGAAGTCTGGTCCTCGTAGTGTCCAGCTTGGACTGTGCTTGCATCCTTGAAGAAACTTGAGTTGCGACAGGTTGTTTTCCCGTTCCTTGATGCTGTTACTTGGGAGCCAGTAATTTTTGTGATTGTGTAGGGGTTTGGATCGTAGTAGGGGGAGAACTTGTTCCTCTTCTCCTGTTTACGTAGTACTTGTTGTCCAACTCGAAACTGGTTACTTTTAGTGCGTCTCCGAGTGTCAACATACCACTTGTTATACGCCTTCCTGCGAGCGTCGCACTGTTGAGCATCGGTGTGAGCGGGAGAAGGAGGAGCGTCAACAGGGAACGTCGGGAGATAGTTTTGCATGGGCCTTCCAAAGAGAAGGTCAAACGGGGTTTCCCTGTGGAGCCATGAGGTGTTGAGCGATAAGCTAGCAGAAAAGTCTGAAGCTCAACTGTCCACTCCTGGTGACTGACCGAACTTGCGAGTATAGACTTCTTGAGTGTGCGCATGAAGCGCTCCGCCTCCCCATTAGCCTCTGGCCATCTAGGGGTGACGCGGTGATGTTTGAAACCAAATTCAGCAGCGAAACCTGCAAAGCAGTCACTTTGGAAGGGTGAGCCGTTGTCCGACTTCAATACATCCGGGCTGCCGAACTGGGCAAATATGATACGCAGATGCCTTATCACTGTAGGTGCTGCTAGTGTGTGTAGGATGCTGACGACTGGGTACTTCGAGAAATCATCCACAACCACCATGGCGTATTTGCCGTCAGGGAATGGACCTGCAAAATCTATTGACAGTTCTTTCCAGGGTCCTCGAGGCTGCTGTAGAATCGGCAGGGGATCACGATGGTGTACTGGTGTGTTCGCCTGGCAAGCCTGGCAACTCTTTACTTCTTTGTGCACTAGAGAATCCATCCCAGGGAACCATACTTATCCTCGTCGCCAATGTAGTGGTCTCTTATGTGCCGATGTTTGACGATTGATGCACGATGGCTGCAACAACGGTCGTTAATTCATTCACGCCATCTTCCGAGTCCCCCCACCCAGGGTTCTCTCCCCTTCTCCCAAACACTCCAAACACTGCAGGGTTGTTTACCTACTTTTATAAACACGCTAAACACTACAGTCGGATGCTTTCCCCCATACGCTGGGCTCACATAACTAATCAAGCGACCTGGCGTCTCACTCACGAGAATCTTTGCTGTGTATGTCGGCTTATAATGACTGTAGGTCAGCAGCTTCGACATTAGGTCCTTTGGTCGCTCGATTTCTACTTCTGTGCAATCAAGCACCATTCTTGTGTCTTTGTACTCGCCGAAGTTGGTTGTGAGGCAGCTGACCACAACATCTTTTTCGGGCCAGGAAATTGCATGTTCAAGTATGCTTGAAAGAATCACAACAGACTCTTTAAAGATGTTGGAAATTGTGGTACGGTGCACACCGAACAGTGCTGCCAATCGCGAAAATGTGACGTCATGGTATAACTTCATAAAGGTCAGGAGGATGGCATCATCATTGCTTAAGCAGAATGTGCGGGTTGTTTGGAGCACACGTGCCTCCGTGTACAGTTCTGTAATGTTGTAGAACAACTCGGACAAGCACACTCCTGGTAATACAACCAATCCCTTTTCATCCCGAATTTTAGAGATTGTGATCAGCTGCTCCCGCTTGGATGGGCAACTTGTGGTGTCGACCTGGATCCCAATCTCTCTCTGGAATTCCTCAAGCTCTGTAGCAAGCTCTGAAAGAAAAAAACAAAACAAATTGGTGCGGAGAGAACAATCTAACACTTTCCGAATAGTTGGTCCGAGGGTTTCTATGTAGGAAAACAGTAGAAACACGTGCTTCCCTCCAGTGCTCGTTGATGGGGGCATGCTTCTAAGCAAACTGCTCGCACTGGTTGGTGCCTTGCTCACAGACTCTTCATACCAAAAAGCAGTTGAACCAACAACTCGGAAAGTGATCGATTAAACTGTTTGTATAGCAGCAAAGTAATGAAATTATATGTTTGTTACCTTCCCCGTTTGTGAGGTGTTCCCCAGGACTCTCGTCGGGGACCACTGGGGCATAGGATCTCATTGCAGTTGAGCCGCACAATGACGTTTCAGACGAGGTTGAAGTGGTGTGGAGTGTCTGAGATCACTGCCATATGGAAATAAAGAATTTTGTCCACGTCTTTGCTCTCATCATTTGAATCATTCATGTTGCCCAATCTAATAGTTCAAGTAGATTGACAAGGTATGCCTATTATTTCTCCCATTAGTGCTATTCATGCCACTTCAGCAAAAAAAAAAAAAAATGAAAAATTTGTTGCCACAGCAGGAAATTTACACTTTGTGTTGTACTATCAACATGCTGAATGCATCTGCAAGCCAGGAACAGACCTGCAGTGCCTTATGTGAAAAGCTCGGTACGACGACCAAGAAGTTAAAGGGAAAGACGCGGTGAGCAGATATTTGAATGTTAACCCTGCTTGCAAATTATTACTGCTGGGTTTCGATAAACCTCCTTGGTGGTATCTGTGGTCCTGGTTAAAGGGGTACGGAAACAAAAATTGAAATATTCAAATTTCGTTCAGAAATGAGTCAAGCATGACTGATAATAACCGTAAATGATAATCGCACGTTTGTATTTTGAACGACTGGCTCTATTTTTCCTTCCAAACGGTGCACTCGAGCAAGCGCTCGAAGAGAAGCGAACGGAGAGCGCGATGCGTCATGGGATATCCGGCGCAAACAAAAACAGAAAGAAAAGACTTCCCCGCATTCGTGACGTAGCAAGGCTGGCGGGATTATGAGCTTTGCCCTTGGTGGCGTTGTCAGCGTTGTGGTGGTGTCAATAGCGTCAGCGCTGTGGTGGTGTCAAAGGCCAGCGGTTACAACCGAGCCGTTCGAAGTGCCCGTGGGGTGACGAGCGTGTGGCTGGCCCAATGAGCACGTAGCTTCCACAGCACTGTCAGCTTAGGGCTGAACGGGGTGGAGAAAGCAACTTTTGCCCGAGTTTTGAGCGACTGGCTAATCTTCTAGGGGGAGAATGGCTGCATCCGGCTGCACGAACGACGAGTCCGAGGAAGAGGGGAGTCCCTCCTTTCCGTCTTCTTGGACTGTTTGGTTCAATGTGCGATTTGTGAGTTGAGGAGGAAAGCTAAGAAGGAAAATGTTGAAATGCCAAAGAGCGGCGCTGCTCCGAAGGAATCTGCTACGTCACGACTACGTAGCAAGTTCCACAACGTTGCTAGATCACCTCCCAAATAGGCCCCGCATGCATCCACCAGGTGCACATTGAAAGATCGTTTATTTAGCTTTAAAATTAGTTTTCTTGTGCCTTTCAACGGAAGACTGGTGTTTTTGAGGTTAGGGTGCAACATGCGACACATTCAAGCTAGAAAATGAGCTCTGGAATTTCGTTTCCCTACCCCTTTAAGTTAATCATTGTTTGAAGACTAACCTGAGGCAAGAGGTCTAAGCTATTGTTTGTGGTTTCTCGACAATTTATACTTTTTATACTCCAAAAATTATATTCCTGCACACTCAAATTGTCCCAGGCTAAATGAAGACACCAAAAGTTCTGCTTACACAAACTACTGTTTTCCATAAGTCCAATCTCCCGTGCTTCCGGTGCAGAATGCTCGTCTGGAAAGCTGACCGAACCACCATTGTTACTCTCGTTTCCCTGTGTCATCAGGAAATCCTGCTTGTGGAGGTTGGAAGTTGTGGCAGCGGGGGAGGACACGCAGGGGTGCCTTTTTCACCTGAAAAATATGGAAATAGATATTAAATGGTACACTACCACCACCCTAGGCGTAGACTTCGGGGAAGCATCGGGGCTCGTGCCCCCCCCCCCCCCCTGGTGAGATCCAAGGGGCGGCAGACCCTCCCCGGGCCCGGGCCATGATCCTTACCAAGACGCTGTTTACGTGCCATGTAACGAGCTTCTTCTAGTAGTGGCATGTAAACAAAATAACGCCCACTTTGCCTTTATTGACAAAGTACATATGAAGTTGAATACCAGCGTGCCTTTCGTTAGCTTCAATCTCCAGTTCTGGCGAAAAGTTAGAGCGCAGGAACCCCCCCCCCCCCCCCGGAAAATGGAAAGTCTACGCCGCTGATCACCACTAGTAGTTTCGATGGCAACCTTCCAGCTCAAAATTCTAAACAGGAAAACAGGTGGTCGCTTGTTCGTGCTAACTCTGTCGCCTCGAGTATGCATGCGATGCAGTTAGTGCACGCAACATTACTGATCGTGCTTTCAGCGAGCGATATTTGTATCGGAAGCTCGCGCTGCCACTTCGAAGCATGTTTCGTAGCGCGCACCAGGAGTGGTAGTGGGCCTCTGAAAGCTGTCTACTAAATATCTTTATTAGTTTACGATGGAGGTGCATTCATGCTAACATATTCCCAGCACTCATCAAACGCCATGAACACAGTTTGAAACACGTCGCCGCTTCGCCGATCCTCGCATGACCGCCCAACGTCGTGTGGACGCACGGGAAGATTCACCGACGGGATGGCGTTTGCCGATAATTTTCGGAACTTGTAACCTAACACGAAAGAAAAGTTACAAAAACGTTGAGAAGTTGCACCGAAATTTCTTGTTATCGGTCTTACCGAGGATCTTGTAGACCGGGTAGGCGAAATCTTCCTCTTGGAAGTGCTTGCTGCATACGAGGGCGGACGCTGTTGGTGCTTTCAGTCTTAACTTAATTACCCAAGATTTTCGTAACTTCGATGACTTCGGGTAGCGGTGAAAGCTAACACCGGGTACTCTTCGAGACTTACACTGTGGCACAGAGCAATAAGTAACCATAATTATCAAGCCCGCATGAGCCAAACCGCCGAATCCCGGAATGCGAAGTCCTCTGCCTGACGTCACGGCGCACTTCGTCCAATCAGAATGCGGCGACCTCAGCGCCGCCCGTGTTCGTTCTCCCGGCTAATAGGTCACCACCTCCTTCCTTGTGAGGTTGGGGTGCGGTGCCGGTAGTTCTTGCTTGTCCAATCTGTATATTCTTAGGAGTTCGCCGTAGTCTCTGTTTTCGTATCGTTTCGGGACATAGTCGGCTCGGTCAAAGAGCGCGCGAGCCGTCTCGTCTGCCAACACGTTGCCGGCTTAGTGTGGGGCACCAGACCAGGTTGGTCTGGCGGTCGAGGTTGAGGATTCTCAGAGCTTGGCTGCTGAGCCTTCCCTTCGCGTAGTTTCATAGGGCCTGCATTGAATCGCTGAGGATGGTGGTGGTTGTTGGGAGCGTCGTTGCGAACGCTATGGCCACCTTCTCTGCTATTCGGACGTTCTTGGTCTTGCCTCCTATGGAAGACAGCAGTCTTCCGTCCATGGCTCTTGAGACCACTGCCACGCACTTATCGCCTTGCTTCGCCGCGTCCACGTAGATCGCTTTCCTGCGTTCGTCGTCGTTTTGCGGGTGCATATGCCTGGGGATGGGTCTGACATTTAGTTTCGCCATCGCCTTTTGCGGTATTTCTCTGTCTGTCATTATATCCTTGCTTGTTCTTGGCAGTTCCACCCTGCATAGTAGTGCCCTGCTTGCTCTCGTCTGTTCTCGTCTCTGTCTTTGCTAGATCTGCTGTGCATTGATGATTTCCTCGAAGGTGTGGATTTGGAGCGACTCGAGCCTCTCGGTGTTCATGTTGGGGTATAGGCCGAGAGCATTCTTGTAGACTTTCCTGATGAGTGCGTTGATCTTCTTCTCGTTGGATTTCCATCTGAGGTAGGAGGCGACGTATGTGATGTGGCTGACTGCAAAGGACTGCACAATCCGCGTGACGTTTTGTTTGTGCATACCGCCTCTTCGGCCTGCCACCCTCTTGATGAGTTGTGTCGCTGCATTCGCCTTCTTTTCCAGCTTGTTCATCATTGCTCCGTTCTGTCTCTCGCTCGTTCCACGAGCAGCCCTAGCACTCAGATCTTTTCAACTCTGGGAAGGGGTCCATCTTTAGTATTTAGCTGGATCTTGTCCCACTTCGCGCGCCTCGGATTGATGATCAGTAGTTCTGACTTGCTCGGCGAGCATTTAGACCCGTCCCTTCTAGTGTTTCCTCGATGGTCCGGATTGCTTCTTGTAGTTCACTGTGCGTTTTTTTTGTTCTTCTCCGCTCGTTGACCAGAGCGTTATGTCATCGACGTATATTGTATGTTTCACGTCGAGCCTTCCCAGGCGGTCTGCCACCTTGATCATCACGAGGTTGAAGAGGAGGGGCAAGATTACCGAGCCCTGCGGGGTTCCCACGCTGCACAGTTCTCGCTGCTCATCTCCAGCTCTCCGGCTTGCAGCTTGGCCGGGCGTCCCGTTAGGAAGTCTTTGATGTATGCGTAGCTCCTTTGGCCGAATCCTAGCTCGTTGACCCTTGCTAGGATCGCCGAGTGGTTGACTTTGTCGAAGGCGCTCTGGAGATCCAGCCCCAGAAACGCTCTTCCTTCCGTGGTCTCCAAAATTTCGTGCTTGATGAGCAGCATGGCGTCTTGTGTGCTCGGCTTTTCCCTGAAGCCAAGCATCATGTTCGGGTAGAGCCTCCTGTCCTCGAGATACCTCTGCCATCTGTTCATCAGAACGTGCTCGAGCGCCTTTTCCACGCAGGACGTGAGCGAGATTGGCGTGAGGTGTTCGATTCTAGGTGGCTTACCAGGTTTTGGGAGTAGGATCATTTTGGCCGTCTTCCACTGTTGGGGGAGACGTCCGGCTTGCCAGCATTCGTTGTAGTATTTCGTGACTGCCTCGATGGCTTCATCGCTTAGATTTCGCATCACCTTGTTCGTGATTCTGTCGGGACCAGCTGCTGATTTGCTTCCGACTTCCCACACCTCGATGTCCCTATCCAGCTGTTCGTTGGCTGGTCCAGAGTAGTCAGGGTGGTCGTCTTTGGCCGTTACGGCCATGTACTTGTCTAGAAATCTTCGTTTTGTTTCTTGTTCGCCGTATTCTTGAGTTGCCTTGATGATTATTTCTGCCAATCTGCCATGCTGGAAGCTTATGGTTTTGGTTTCGTCGAGCAGGTGCCGGAGCAATCGCCTTGTTGCTTCGTTGTGCATCTGTCCGTCCGCCGAGCTGCAGATGTCCTCCCATTGCTGGGCCGACAGCTTCTTGCAGCGGCTTTCGATCTTTCTGTTGAGTTCTGCTATCTTTTTCAGTGAGTCTTCTCTTTAGCCTTTGTGTTTGACATCTTGCTTGTATCGATTGTTTCGCTTCAATTAGGTGGGCCAATCTACTCTCCATTGTACCGTCCGTGTCGTCCATCGTTTCGTTGGTTCGGGATGCTTGCGTGACTGCTCTCTGCAGGTCACTCGTCCATTCCTCGATGTTATTTATGCCTCCTGTCGGCTTGAGGTGCCAGAAGGCGTCCCAGTTGGTGTACTTGAACGTTCTCGGTGGCCGCTGTTTCCCCTTAAGCGGGATTGTCAGCTCCACGATCTTGTGGTCGCTACCGAGATCGACTTGCGTGTCCTTCCAGGTCACCCCTTCCTCGTTCGTAAATGCCAGGTCTGGTGTCGTGTCTCTGCTTGCGGCGTTTCTCGCGGGTAGAGTCGGGTATCGTCGGTCCGTGATGAGTGAGAGGTCCTCTTCCGTGGCGTCTTGTATGGGATTTCTGCCTTTCGGCTTAATTGCTGCGTGGCCTGTTCCCGTGTGTTGTGCGTTGAAGTCGCCTGCGATGACTAGTGTTCTGTCATCTGCCAGGCGGATGTTGCTGTGTAGTAGGTGTTTGAAGCGGTGTTTGCCGTATCTCGGGCTATTGTAGACGTTGACTCCGTATACGCTCTTTGCCAATTATTAATTCCGTCGTGAGACTCTCAATGTTTGGGTCTCCCTTGTAGTCGTGCGTGAGCGTGGTTATGCCTCTTCTTACAAAGGTGCATACCCCTCTCTTGTGCTCGCTGCCGTTCTCCGAAGGGAGATGCGTTTTGCAGCCGGGTAGTTTCGGGTCTTTGTTGAGTGTTTCCTGTAACATGATTACGTCTGGTTTCTGTTGCATCTGTTTTACGTGTTGTTGTAACATCGCTTTCTTGTTCTGGTAGCCGTTGCAGTTCCATACCCAAACTTTCAGTGTTGTTGCCATTGTTGTTTGGGGATGAGACTTGCTATGGTTTCCAATCTTTCCATGACGGTGGCCAGGGTCGCGTTGATTCGGCTTTCCATTTGTCGGCAGCCTTCCTCGATCCTGTCCGTCTGTTCGTTTAGATTCTAGTGTGTGTTGCTTCTCTTCGGGGTTCCAGTCCTGCTCGTTTCGGTGCTTCGCCGTTTGGCCGGTGGTGCCTTGGTCTCTTCTTCTGCTAGTGCCGGTTTGTTGGTCTTGCCAGCCATCTGCATCATCATGTTTTCCATGGCGGCCATATCTGCCGCCATTCGCTTAATGGTGTCTCCTTGTTCAGCGATTTTTCTTGCTTGTTGTTTATGGGCCTCCTCGAGGGCCTTCATCTCGGCACTCTCCAGTCAGGCCATCTGTGCCCATGTCACCTTGCCACCCTGCGCTCCTACTTCTACTCCTCGATGACGCACGTGATGACGTCCGAGAGCGTGGGCGCGGAGCGCGCAGCTGCGGGAAGTTCTCTGTGGTTTTGGCGGGAGCTTCTCCTGTTTTTTTGTTAGTTTCCGCCAAAACTTTCTGGTCCCACTGTCTGCGGCGGATGATGTATGGCGTCTTGGATTTGTTTTTACAGTCCTTATCTCCGGTGAGGTGTGGGCCTCCACAGAGCTCACATTTCGGGTTGCATTGGTGATCTTGGCTCGCTTGCTTGCCGCAGCCCAGGCAGGTCTTGGATTCTGGTGTCGGGCAGAAGTCCATTCGATGGCCGACCTTCCCGCACGTACGACGGACGTCAAAGTGTTTGCGATAGAGGGTGCATCTCAACAGACCGCCGCCGTAGTACACGTAGTGCGGTACCCTGGGTCCTTCGAACGCCACGATGATCGTGGTGGACATACTGATGCGTTGTGCCGCTCGTGCCAGTGAATTTCTTAGGTTTAGGACGTTTTCGTTGATTGTGCTCGCCGAGTCTTCGAGTGGAATGCCTTTGATGACTCCCTTCACCGTTCCGTGCGGGGCCGCCATGTAAGCTCCTACCTCGTATCTCTTGGTGCCGGTCGTGATTTCCTTGATGTTCGCGTAGCGTCTCGCTCGCAGCTCGTCCGGCGTGCTGGTTACCATGATGTTTTGTTGGACGTTGGGGCATTGGGTATCGAGCACGATCTTGGCGGGTGAGAGGTTGGCCGCCTTCCTGATTGCCGAAATCACGTTGACCACTGGGGTCCTGGAGAGATCCAGTCCTCCGCGGGGGCGAACGATAATCTTGGTTTTCTCTTTGGGTGAAATGCCCGGCATCCGTGGCCGCTCTCGTGGCCCTGGCACTGAAGCTTAGCTTCTATAGTATTGTTTTTCTTCCTGATCTTCACTTGCAACCATCCCGCACAATCTTCTGGGTACAAATCCATGCCCGGATCCTCTACGACCGTGTTTCCAGAGCTTCTACTCACATTGGTGGCCATCTTGTTCTTGGAAAGGCTTGCCGTTGGCGGGCTCGCCTCCTGACAGTGTCCATTTGCAGTGGCCATATGTCCTGCAAAACAAAGCGGTTGCTTACTACGCAAGTCTGGATGAGGACCAAAATCCTGTGTGCTTACCTGTGGCAGCATGGAAGTCCCGACCAAGGATTTGACGCCGTTACTGGGGACTCTGGCCGAACCTGGACATTCGTGCTGCCACGAGTTCCTCTTTTGGAGGCCTTGTGTAGGCTGCGGTCATCGGTGCCGGGAAGACGACGGTGTTGGCCTTTGATGCAGCAGCCAGGGACTGCCACTGTTTGCTGCTCTCCATTGCCTCCTTGATGAGCTTTCCAACATACTCTAGAATTCAAACGTTTGCATGATAACATTCCTAGGCTCTCTGGGCAAGGCATTCACACTGCAGTTAGTGTTATACTCACTGTAAGTTGGATCCGTAATCTCTGGTCGTGCTGTGTGGTGGCCCTTTCGTGCTTTTGATGTTACGACCGACCAACGTGGCTTGCCCTCTCGTGTGACGGCTTGGCAGCGGTTTGAGTTTTCGTTGAAATGCAGGATTGCAAGTCGAGTCCTGCAAGATGGTTACATTTTACTGATGGTAAAGTGTGCCACTAACAAAGAGTGGTTATTCTGGCATCAATCCAATTCCATTATCTGATCATTAGGAAGGGACTGTCAGGTTTGTCGCATTGTAACCAATGGACTGGACGAAAGTGTCTAAACGAAGGAAATGTGATTGTAAATTGGTTGACTTACCTCGCAAGCATGCCTTCTGGGCTGAAAGCCTGGGACTTCGGGGCGAAGTCTATCAGGACGCTGTGGAACGCCTCCAAATCATATGTCTGGCCATGTGGAGACATCTGTGCGAGGTCCTTCAGGAGCCGTTTGTTGCCAGTGATGCTCTTGAATTGGTTGTAGGCCTGCGAGTCTGAGGATGATACATGTTTTAGAAAAACCACCTTCAGTTGGAAGAACAAAAACATACTGGGATCCATCCATCGTCGTGTTGGCTCTGGCATGTCACCATGGAGGCACCTTCCATAGGTTCCTCCGTGCCTTGAGTGTTTGTTGATGACATGGTTGTGCATGCTGAGCCAGATGTCGATGACCAGTTTCTTGTCGCCTCCTGCAGCCCTTGCTGACCAGTACATGTGGTTTGTAGCCGTCTGGATCCAGATTTGCAGGTCTTGGCATCCAGCTCGTTTGCTTGCTGCTGTCAGCTTCTTTTTCACACCTAAAATTCAGAGTCGTGTCAGGGAAACCTGCAGCGTGATCGCTGGAAAATAAAAGCTACACAAATAGCCTGTTAGGATTGCTTACTTTTGGAGATGTGCCATATGTCAAAGAAGTGGTCAATCCCGGGTTCGTGCATCTCCATGTGCTTTCGTGTGGCAGGGTGACGGTCAGTCACCAATGATCGGATCTTGATACCTGCACGATATAGTTTCCGAAGATAGCAAAAGAATAAGTGATTATGCCAATTTGAACAGAGTGCATGAAAGTCCGCCGAGTACTGATATACACGAACTATGCATGAACATACCTTTTTCCTTGAAGAATTCCAGCTGCTTGAGGAGGCCCTCCTTCTCCATGTTGACACTGGCCATGGCCCGTTCAGACTAGAAACAGGTGTGAAATGAATATTTTACCGAAATAGTGCATAGCAGTGAAGTAACTGATGACATAACACAAGAGAAAGATTATGAGATTGTTGCAACTGGTTCACCTAAATCTGACTACTTGCCTCTTTTAGCTGGACCTGGACAGAGTGTAGAATCTTGTTGATCTGCTCGACGTGGACTGTGTACGTCAGGTACTTGGCACAGAACCCAGGGAGTCAAATCTCCCGTCAGCAGAGATGTCCACCTCTTTGTTCTGCAACTCGTTGAGAAGTTCCTGCTGCTCTTGCAGCCAGACCTGTTCATGCAGATGAATACTGCTTTGGAAAGGCATGGAGTATACTACAATAGTCCCATCTATAGGCGTAGACTACGGGGGGGGGGCATCGGGGCTCGTGCCCCCCTGGTGAGATCGGGGGGGGCAGAGCCTCCCCCCTTCGATCTTTGGCCATGATTCTTACCGAGACGCTGTTTATGTGCCATGTAACGAGCTCCTAGTAGTGTCATGTAAACAAAATAACGCCCACGTTGCCTTTATTGACAAAATACGCGGGAAATGGAATCCCAGCGTGCTTTCGTTAGCTTCAATCTCCAGTTCTGGCGACAAAGTAACGTGCACCTCCCCCCCGGAGAACTTCTCAGCCTGCCCTCCCCCCGAGAAAATGGAAAGCCTACGCCACTGGTCCCATCTGTTTATGTGTGCATAGTGTAGTGTTGTAGAATGAATGACTGAGTGAAAGAAAAAGGAAAGCACAATGCAGCGAGTTTGAATGTGACCTAGATTGTGCTAGGTTGCGATATGTGTTTTTATGTTTGTGTATTTCATAAAAGAGGCAGCCGGCCGCCCATTACCTGGAAGCTGCCCTACCCTTTCCACGCTAACAGCCACCCTCAGTCTTTGACTCTCAGGGGGAACCCGACTCACTCAACCCGATGCCAGACAGGGAACTGCCCCAGGATACTACACATAGCAGAAATAAATTAAAGTATCACGGATTTAGTAGCCCATGGCACATATTTAACATGATGAATAAAATTTTGCCTCTTTGCACTATACCAGTGAAGTGGCATACTACAAGAAGATATTTATCCATTTAACCAAAGTGTGACTGGGGCTCCAGTTTTGTAGCTCAATCGAATGTTGGGTATATGGAAAAGAAAATGCAGCTGCTGTGTCCTTCCAGAATATCGCTCACCTTGTGGACTGCAGGTAGAGCGAAGGCCTTCCGATGCTCATAGAAGCTCGAGTCGGAGATGACCTGCACGTTCATATGGCGTAGCATCCGCAGCGTAGGGGCAATCTTCACTCCAGAGAAGACCAGGTGGCTGGTCAGCAGTATGTTCCCTGCTGGTCTGCCGTTGACGATGGGCTGGCTTTTCCACGTGCGCACGTGCTCCAAAGGGCAGATGCTGTAGACTGTGATCATTGTGCCGTTAGTTTCGATCGTTGTTTGGCACAGTCTTGAGCACTCTTGGCACGTCTTGAAAAGCTCCCTTAGGCAGCTCTCGAACACCAGGAACTGGCGCTGTTCTTCTGGTGGCGGTGGTGGAGCTGATGCACCATGCTCGCTTCTGAAATGGAATCATGTGAAGCATTCTTTACAGATTCTATGTGTTTATATGCACAACTTACCTCTCAAAATCCTCGCTGCGAGACGGAGAGTAGGTTGCGTCAGAGTCTGGCATGTCGCTGGGAACAGGAGATGTGCATTCATATGGCACCCCACTGCTACAAGTGGAGAAGGCAGACTCAGGTGGATGCGATGGTGCAGGCACGTCTGCGACAGGGACAGCCGGCACCACTGCAGGGATGTTTGCCTCAGCAGTACAGTCCCTCAGGGTCATTTCTGCCTCGCAGGGTGCAGGCAGTCCAGTTGCCGAGGCCTGGGTCTGCAAAGGGCACTGTTTACCGTATTTACTCGCATAATGAACGCACTTTTTTTCCGAAAAATCGAGGCAAAGTTGGGGGTGCGTTCATTACGCGAGGTAAAATTTTTGCGTCCGTATTTACTCGCATAATGAACGGACCTTTTATCCCGCAAAAATCGACGTAACTTCTTATCTCTTTGCGCGCGGCGCGGAGACTCCAAAGCCAAACTGCGATGCGCAAAAAAAAAAAAGCCCCTCTCCATGTTTTTTTTTTTCTTGCTTCTGTGTTTGTTTGTTTGTTTTCTCCCCCGCCTTTCGCAAGTTGTTTTGTTTGCCCACGCTGCCCATGCTTTCGCGACCTCGCTGCACCAGGGTAGAAAAGTGCGTTCATTTCGAGGGCTTCTCGCTTCTCTTTCCAAAGTGCGAGGAGGAGGCGAGGGCAGGATGCCTTCATTATGTGCGCTTTGCTTGGGCGAGGGCTTCTCTGCTTTTCTTTCTTATCTCCTTGCGCGCGGCGCGCGACCCTGGAACCAAACTGCGTCGTGCGAAAAAAGAAAAGAGCTCCTCTTTATGCTTTTTTCTTTTCTCTTAATTCCGTGGATTTTTTTTTTTTTTTGCCGTCTTTCGCAAGCTGTTTTGCTTTGCTTAGGCGAGGGCTTCACCGCTTCTCTTTCCTATCTTCTTGCGCGACGCGCGCGGCTCGCGACCAACCTGCGCTGTGCAAAAAAAAAAAAAAAAAAAGCTTTTTTTGTTTTTTTCTTTCTCTTGGTTCCGTGGATTTTTTTTTTTTGCCGCCTTTCGCAAGTTGTTTTGTTTCGCTTTGCTTAGGCGAGGGCTTCTCCGCTTCTCTTTCTTAACTCCTTGCGCGCGGCGCGCAACCCAAAATCCAAACTGCGCTGTGCAAAAAAAAAAAAAATCTCTTATGCTTTTTTTTTTGCTTCCGTTGGATCTTTTTTTATTTTTTTAACGCCTTTCACAAGGCGTTTTGTTCGCTCACGCTGCACATGCATTCGCGACCTCGCTGCACCAGGATAGAAAAGTGCGTTCATTTCGCGCGCGTGGAGGGAGGGGGTCAAAATTTTGACGTCCGAGTTGGGGGTGCGTTTATTACGCGAGGGAAAAAAAAGTCGAAATTTTGAGAGCCGACTTGGGGGGTGCGTTCATTACGCGAGTGCGTTCATTGTGCGAGTAAATACGGTATTACACATTTCATATTTTTAAGCTTGAAGGGTGCAACTCGAGCACTCCAAACAATGCCATCACCGTGGCAAACATCCATGATGCCTTGTTTTCTAGCTGATGGCAAACATCCATGAATTGTTTTGTAGCTTTTCCATAGCTTAGAATTTCATGCACTCAACAAAAGCTCGCACTGTAATACAAATGTAAGGGATGCCTCACTCTTTATATTTGTTTTTATAACTTACATTACCATCTATATTTTCGGTCTCTAGTTCAGCAACAATAAATGTTCATGTCGCAATATGATGTCACATTACATACATATGTAAAGCTGCAGCTTGACATGTATTTACCAACCACTGAAGGAAATGCAACCAACGAGTACTCATAGCCGCAAGTAGGAACACATACAGCAACCGCCAAGAGTTCTCAACGTCCAGAAGTGCCACCAAGCAACAAAATTATGGAATGCATTTGCTTTGTGCATACAAATTTGCAAACGACGGGTTTGCACGCAGTCGTTCGGTGCAGGATTTTGAGAAGATAAAAAAACTAGTTTGCTCACAAGAGTCGATATAAAGAAAACCTGCTTGTTAGTAGTCACGGACACTTGGAACTTTGCTAAGCTGATACGAAAGGGTTCGTGTCTGTAAACAAGCTGGAAAAACTGTTTATTGAATTCGAGTGGGTCAATAGTAGGGAGGGGTGGTGATGTTGGTACTATTAGTGGCGATTTATGACTGTGTCCTTTCATTTTATTTGTTCATGTTTTCCTTTTACAAATGAGTTCGATCCTGGTGGTGCATGCATAGGGTTCTTCGTTTTCGGGTAAAACCCGATATTACCCGATTTTATCCCACGAACAGTTCTGATGAAAATCAGGTTAATCCGATTTCTCCCCGAAAAGCAGTGTTGAAATCACCTGACTTGATAGAAAATAGGAACCATTCTGGATCTGTTTGAAAGGTGTTTTTTGATAATGTGGATGCTTGGGCAAGTTGGTAATTCATGCTTGGATGGAACAGCGCGGATGAACAGTCACACTCACATGCACACAAGAAGCAAACAGGCTCTCGCGGCGCTAACTTTCAACTCAGTTCTATATTTCTTCTTCCTCAAATCTTCAACTTCTTCACCCTTGCCGTTAATGGGAACAATTTAACCCATTCGCTACCGCACGCGTCACGCGCTGCCGGGCCCTCCGTACCGCACGTTTTTCTCTTAAAACAGGGCCACACTAGGCATTACTGTTTTACTTGTATAATAAGCTTTTACAGCAAAACTCAGTGCAGAAAACAAGAAAACATGTTTATTTACGTGCTTAAGTGGTTCGTTTAAGTCTTTAAATCACTAGACCTTCACAGATTCTTCCTCATATGAAGAATATCGAAGCACTCCAGCCTCGGTCGCTTAGGCGTCGCACAACCAGTACGCTCTTGTCGTGATCCGGACTCAGAACTGCTGTCGGAATGGCTACCGTCGTCGACAGAAGGCTCGGAAAACTCACTATCACCACCAGACGTCGCGTCATCATCGCTGTTGACGAGGAAATCTATGATTTCATCGCCAGAAAGGCCACACCGTACACTGGACGCTGCCATCTTCTCCAAGCAGGCAACGATCGAGCAGGGAAGACGACACACAAAAGAACAAGCTCAAACAAGCAGAGCGAACAGAAGGACCCTCGCCATCTGTTGGCAATGTATCCAACTACACTACCCCAAGTCTACATAGCACGCCATCTATGAATGGCTCTTTAAAAGAGAAATTCATGCAGACCGGCGAATCGCCGGCTTTGGCAATATGGCCCCTGACGGCATGCCCGGCGATTCGCCGGCTTTGGTAGCGAATGGGTTAATCTGGTGTGTAAAAATTTAAATTGTTCTCATTAACGGCAAAGGTGAAGAAGTTGAAGATTTGAGGAAGAAGAAATATAGAACTGAGTTGAAAGTCAGCGCTGCGAGTCTGTTTGCTTCTTGTGTGCATGTGAGTGTGACTGTTCATCCGCGTTGTTCCATCCAAGC
>JAZHYW010018329.1:0-15890 GCA_037355805.1 Ixodes ricinus
ATCTCAGCGGCACAAGCTCTCGTGCGTTAGGAGCAGCTCCCAACGCTATGAGCTCGCGGTTCTAGCCTTCTCTGCGGTACAACATCAGGTGAAGCGGAGTATATCATCATCATCGTTTGTGGCGTCATGGGTAGGACAGACTGGGACAGAGGACGTAGATCTTGGATCGCTCGACTCGTTAGCTCGCTTCATGCGCTGTTTGGGTAACGCGCGGCAAAGCCTGTTCCACGGGTTGTGCTTATTTGGTGAAGGGATATTTGTAGGACATTTTACCGAAGTTTGAAAGCCGACGTGGCACGCGTAGTTGTGCCGACAAACAATTTTGGCGCTGAGGTGTCAAAGCGCTCGGATGGTAGTGTGCTGTTCTCTACCCCAGTACAAAAAGCTGGATGATTAAAATAGAATATCCAGTGCTTTATCCCACTGCAACATCTACCACGGCGATTAGGTGTATTTTTTATTATTATTCGGACAAAAGAAAACTAAGAAACGAATGTGTCATCAAATTGAAAATAAGAAAGCAAAGTTCGAGAGCCTCTCGCTTGTGTAGTAAACACTTTAGTGAAAGCGACTCTTTGTATCCTGTTGGTTCCAATATGTTCTCCGAATAGTGCTGGTCTCTTAATAGTTCTGAGTTAATTCCATTTGAAATTTTGTAGATCAGTAAACAAACATTTCCTTAAAATAACTGGCAGGAAGAAGAGGTGGCTGGCTTCCTGAGTCGTTTCAACGAAATCCCCGCTTATTCACCCGGTCGAAGCAAAACCATGTGAGGCCCCCTCGCGATCAAAGTATGTAAATCTAGTAAGTCAGTGACACTTCAGCGTCCCAAAAATTACTACCATTTGTATGTTGAATTTTGCGGATCGAAATGCGCATAATGCGTGTTGCGCTTCTCAGCGAGCGATTACAAATTTGTAAATAATCCTTAGGAAAAATAGGATAAAACAAACTATTGAATCGCCTGAATATGCCGGGTCATGGCCGACAATCTAAGAATTTATACACACTTCTGCTTTTCTCTCGATCAAAAATCGCGATGTGACAAACTGTTTTGCCTCGTGCTCGAGTCGAAAGGAGCTAAACGTCAGTTGCTGACAACACTTTACTCGGCAGCAACTGTCGAGGCACACTTTGTAGAAGCGTCGGTATCGGCAAGTTCAATGTAGCTAAAACAAGTGTGCGGCGCTTTGCAACACAGCTGTGCGTTCGTGAACAGCTAAGAGAGACAGCACATAATTTACTCTGGTGAATGCGAAACCTTTTTTTCTACAGCAGCCTCCACAGATCCGAAAAAATAAACAAGGCTCGAGAGGCTGTGAATAGCCCTAACTATCGCCGCTCTAGCTGTTATGTGAAGCTCAGGCTTGTTCTTGAACGTTTTGAAGTTTTTCAATATAAAAAAGCAACTTCGAGGCGCTGTTATTCATTAGAAAGACCACTTACAAAAATGTTATACGCGTATCTTTAATAAATACGCCGTTTTTAAGCGGCAAAGGTGCGGACTAACAGAGCCACTCCGTGCTTCGACATAGCGCGTCGCCTGCTCGCATCCTACCAGCTGCGTCACGGGAGGGCGCCAGCAAATTGGCGCCATCAAAACATCTCGTCGCCAATAGGGGAGTTCGCATGACGAAATGCGACATTCCAATTAGTTTTGACGATCAATCTAAAAGTCACTCAGTATACTTTTGGTTTTTTTTTCTTTCTGTCTTGTTCTCGCGGGACTATGTACATGGTCTGATTAAATGTATTTATAGGGTCATTCCATGTCAAAGGAGACAGTGGCGATATTTGCAAGCCGAGAATAGGCCGAGGGGATCCAAATCGGGCAGGCTAAAAGGGTCTAATTCTGAATTTTTACGAAAAATATTTGTTTTGGGGTATTTCTGAAATAAAGGAGGGCGAAAACCGCGTGTTGCCCAGATTTTTTGTTCTCGAGTTACGAAGCATAGAAGCCGCTGTGGCAGGAACTAGTATTTTTGCCTGCCGTCGCAGGTTGCGTGTTTGACACCCTCTGCTACCTCTACTGTTTTTCTCCATCATCTTAACTTCTTCTGCTGATCGAGAATGTCCACTAGTTCGTTGATCTTCCGCGGTGCACACACTCCTCACAAGATTTCAATCGAGGGGTGGAGCCTGCGCACACCACCTCGAAGCACGTGGAGCGAAAGCCACGCTGCAGAACCCAGGATCCTGGGCTCAATAGACCTATTGCTGTCTTACCCAAGCATCAAGGAGAATGCAGGGATTGGTGTTCCACGCGCCACACGTGCTGGCCTCAGCAGTAGTAACTTTTCCAAGCAAAACCTAAAACAAATGGCATCTTGCACGCGCGTTCGTCAATGCTTTCTTTTGGTTATTTACTTCGAATCTTTTATACAGGAAAGGCGTGCGCGTGTGGCGCGTGGAACACCAATCCCTGCATTCTCCTTGATGCTTGGGTAGATGGCGAATGGTCTATACACCGATCTCAGCAGCCGGTTTTACTACGCCACCGCTGCCCCAGTGCATGAAGGGAGCTTTAGTCTTTCTGCACGTGCGACACCCTTCTGGAGCACTGCGCGTGTAGAGCACGAGATGGCCCGAGCCCTCTCGTGCACTACCATCTGCCTCCCGTTAACTAAACTTGTGGTGGCGTTACGCATGCGTCGAACGTTTAGTGAGATCGGTCTATCCCCACCGCTGCCCGTTTCGATATGGATGAGCATCGTACCGGCGTGCGGTCGTGTATCACTACTGCGTGATGCACGTTAAAGACCCCAGGCTAGCGGTTGTACTGCATTGGCTAAATTTCTCATCTACAACTGGGAGAGTTGTCGTCCGTTAAGGCAGGCCAAGTTCTAGGCTGTTTAAGCTTACACACAACCCAATTATTTTTTAGAATCCGTAAAAATATATTAATTATGTAAATCACTTGCCGAAAAGAAGCGATGTGCTTCACGAATCGCTACTATCTGCTGCTGTTGATGATATCGTGTGACCTAGTTTTCCATGGGGTCTTTCATTGATTGATAGCCTCACGAAGCTTTGACTGGAGCTTTCATCAGTACAGTACCCGACGGTATAGACATGCGTTGGCGAACAGTGATGAACAGGATTTATTCCAAAGAATGTTGCCTCAATACGGTCAACGGAATACGTCCTTTCGAATACGTCTCTGTAATATTAGTCCTTATGTTAATAATGAATAGGGCCATGGGAGCGATGCAGATAACTCTGCTGGTTCGAAATCTCGTGGAGTGTCCAAGCTGCCAGATTATTAACTTGAGCAAATCCAGACGCATATATGTTATCTGCTATATCTCCCAGAGAGTGATCTCTATGACTGCTAAGATGACGAATGTGTGTTCGAAGAGAATCTTGCAGTCTAAGGACTTCGATGGAAATAGCGCCTGCTTCAGCTACAATTCCAACTTTGGAAGTACATTTTGGGAGTTCAAGGCAGGCACGTAGGACAATAGACCAATCTCACCATCTTTCCACGCATGCGTGACGCCGCCATAACTGTAGTTCGTAGGAGGCAGACGCCAGTTCACGAGACAGCTCATGCCGCCTCGTGTTCTGCTCGCGTAGACCTCCACCAGGGTTGTCGCGCGTGCAGAAAGACTACAGCTCCCACGATGCATGTCAGCAGCGATGGCGTACTCAAACTAGCTTGTGAGATCGGTCGATTGGGCCTGCCTAGTCTCAATCACTTTTATATTTGTGCCGCACATATGATGAAATACAGGCAGACGTTGCTAAATAAAGCCGACGAAAAGAGTGTTATATAGTTGGATAAGCGAAGCTACAGATGCAGCAAACGTGGTTCCACGTATGAATCGTAGGAGACGGGTAATACTAATAAGCTTTCTTTTCAGTTGCTTAAAGTGGCGATGCAATGATTTTTTAACTTCGCAGAAATACTGCTTAGAACGGTTCCCTGACGTTAATGACCTGTGAAACACCCGTTCGTTTTTCACCACACGCAATTAAAGTAGCAGAAAAAATTAAAGAAAAACGAGCAGCGTTCACCCCCTCAACTTTACCTCAACTCACCGCTAGAACAAGCGGCCACGTGACCTGGAGCCGATTATATGCCGCCAATACTGATCCTAGCCACGCGCTGGGGTTGGCAAGGCGTGGGCAAGGCACAGGATACGCTCTGAGTTCCAGACATTGTTATGGTTCAGCTTTTTTCGTCATTGCAGCGATTGGACAAGGGCCACAACCCGAATGCTACTCGATCTGTTGATTATCACGATCCCAAATCGAGTGTCCACACAATGCTCGGGTCCAATCCATGTGCTGCATTTAAATACCGTCACTGGGCGTGCTGCGACCGCCCAGCTAAATCATCGAGTTCTGTTAAGAAGAGATTCAATGAAAACGCTCGCTTTTGTCCTTTAAATTACACCGCAACAAAGGAGTTGCTTGGCTAGTGGCGTTGCGTGCGAATATCCTTGAGTCCCACTAGTGCCAGTAAGCTGGTGTAAAGTGAATAAACAAACATTACAATTGAATATCGTTGCACCGCCCCTTTAACGTGTGGTGTCCACGTTGAACCTCTGCCTAGGATAAGACCAAGAAATCTGTGAGTTCGGACATTTGATATAGGGTGAGCATCAATATTAAGACGATACTTATTGATACTTTTCGTGTAAAAGCCATAGGCGGGGGCTTTGGTGGACATAGCAGTAATCCACAGCATTCTAAGTAATTTGAAATTATCTCAAGTGCTTTCTGTAAGTGAATTACGGTAATTCGCTGCGTGAATAATGAGATCTATATGCAGATGTCCGCGTACAGAGTTTGTTTACGAGTCCTATGAAAGTGGCATTGAAATGTTTGGGACTGAGAACAGCACCCAATGGCACGCCATGAGCAACATTATACTCAGCTGTTTTCCTTTCTCTCGTTGCCATACGTACTGTTCTGTTTCCTATATAGTTTAAAATCGATGCAAAAAGACGTCCTCCTATCCCGGCATAGCAGAGTGCGTCGCGGATTGCCTGGTGGTTTACTGAGTCAAAAGCGCCCTTAACATCCAGGAACACTGGTGTGGTGAATCTTCAGAATTTTGTTTTGTTTTTCTCTGCCAGTTGTGAGATCAATGACATTATCAAGGGAGCTGCACCCGCGTCGGAAACCTGTCAAAACCTCAGGGTATTTGTCAAATTGCTTTAGGTACCATTCGAGTCCGGGATGTATCGTCCTTTCTATAATTATTCTGACAGAAGAGGACAAAGCAATTGGACGGAACGATGAGAACTCTAGGGGAGATCTTCCTTGATTAAGGATGAATATGATGCGCGATGTTTTTCATTCCCGGGGCGCCTGGCACGTTTCCCACGATGTGTTGTGCGGTTTCAAGAGCCCCACTTTGAACTTTGATAAAGCGCCAATCAGTCCGTTTGATTGTTGACGATGTGGTATTGGGTGTAAAGCCCTTAAGAGGAGTGTACGTAGGCATATGGTGTGGTTTCGGATGCACTGCACACACCCAGGCGCACACCCGGTTTTTTTTTCAAAATAATCGAAAGAAATTTAAACTTACTCAGGAGCAAAGCTTGTGAGTATAATATAACTTTTACGATAATATTTCATGGATTCTGCTTCTTCCAAGGGTACGTGTAGCGCCTTGAGTTCTTAATCCTTTTAGGTTGCGAAAAGCCCCATGCTGTAACTGAGGGGAGTTACGTAACTTACGACGTGCAACTGAACTACGTATTTGGTGAAGAAGTGGTTTATACAAATTCGATTTCTGGTCGAGGGCATGCCTTGTCGGCTTCGCGTGATCGCGTGACGAGCTCAAATTGCTCGAACATGAAAGCCTGAAAGCACTAGTTCTCGGAGACCGTTCACGTTAAAGTCGCCGCACAGAATAGACCTCTAGCAAAATCGAAGCGAGCCGAGGGGCGTAGCACCTTGCAAAGCGTCTTGGGAAACCCTTGCCCATAGTGTCGGTTTTGATTTGCCAAGCTTACTTCCCGACATCCCGTTACGGTCAAATACAGTGCTTGCATCTGGGGATATGTGACTTTTTAAAATTTATATCAAAATGTAGGTGTGACCCACCAATTCGTATAAATTGCTGAAGCACGTATAAAATGCTGAAGAAGTTTGTGCACATGAAAACAGGAGTACGAAGGCACATATAGACCAAGAAGTATACTGATCCGGACATCCTGTTCAAGCTTACGTTCAAGCTGTTCAAGCTATCGTAGTATCATCCACCAACTAGCTCTACTCAAGCCCGCTATTGACATCCTGTTCTAGGTCCTCAATTATATTCTTAAATTATGTGTTTTCCGGGAGGGTCATGCCTCACTCTGGACTGGTAGCCCAGCCGCCAGAAAAGTATGGAACGCGGCCGGCCGTACTCCTACCCGTCCCTTAGCCTAGGCAGGTCCTTGCGGCCGCTGGAGGTCGGTGTTTCAACGGTGGCTGTCGCGAAGATAATTGGGTGGTGTCCAAGCAAGGAGTTGATTTCATTTTTACGCAGTGCTGAGATGTACTACTTTGTAAAAGAGACGACCGAAACCAAAACGATGCCACTCCTTTCAATGGCCAAAGAGGTACCATAATGCAACGCGCACAGTGTTTCATGCAGGGATTTTTTAAGTAGTCTACTGTGGGCATCTAGTGGTCCCCGGAGTTATGTAAGGAAATCATTGCAGTACATGTTTCTTTGTTTTGACTGCAATATGGCTTGGCACAGAAAGAACGTCTGGAAGGTGAGCGCACATTTTAACGCGGTAGCGTTTACGAGCTCGTGTCACAGAAAATCCGGCGTCGGCGTCGGCGGGACCATAAAATCTCATAATGCAAAGTGCCGCCACGTGTGACGTCATGACC
Organism: Ixodes ricinus; assembly: GCA_037355805.1. Classification (NCBI taxonomy): domain Eukaryota; kingdom Metazoa; phylum Arthropoda; class Arachnida; order Ixodida; family Ixodidae; genus Ixodes; species Ixodes ricinus. The sequence goes on from JAZHYW010018329.1 coordinate 6,841, forward strand.
CTATCGACCAGGTAAATTTGGAGGAAAAATTTAGCAAAACATGTATCCGCCAAATTTAGTGTGAAATTCACCTGTCAAATTTAGTGAAAAATTTTCCACAGAATTTAGTGAAAAGTTTTCCCGCAAAATTTAGAGAAAACTTTTCCCCAAAGATTTAGCGAAACATTTGCCCGCCAAATCTAGCAGAAAGGTTTCCGCTACATTTAGCGGGTCGATAGGATTACGACGTTACAGCCACGTGTGGCTTCACGCGTTGCGTGAGATGACGTCACACGTGACGTCATGTGACGTCAATTGACACGCGACGCCACCAACTAGCCCACGCACACAAGCTTGTACGGCTTGGAAACGAGCGCGGGTTTATATGAGAAGGCTTTACAAACGGGGCCCGATATCGCGTTCCACTCTTAAAGGGCTGTGCAACGACATTGGGCAGGAATATTTCTTAATTTAAACCAGCTTCCTGGCACTAGTGGAACCCAAGAATACTCGAACGCAACACCACTGACCAAGAAGCGTCTTCGTCGCGGCGGGATTCAAAGGATGAAAGCGGAGCTTTTCTTTATGTCTCTCCTTCCAAAGCCGCCTTTTGCTCCTTCGCGAAATTTAATGATGGAGCTGTGGGGACCATGCCGAAAATGCGATCCCCAGGCGTGCGTCATCAAGTTATGCGATCCCCGCTGTGACGATATTCAAATGCTGCTCACACAGTGGACGCGAAGACTGCGTACGCATTCGATCTGGGCTCGTGACAATCGATGCCTCGACATGCATTCGGGTAGTGTCCAATCGCTACAACGACGACAATAGCCAAGCCATAACAATGTCTGGAACTTAGCGCGTGTCCTGTGCTTTGCCAGCCCCAGCGCGTGGACATATGATCAACATTGGCGGCGTATAATTGGCTCCAGATCACGTGGCCGCTTGTTCTGGCTGCGAGTTGAGGGGTGAACGGTGCTCGTTTTTCTATAATTTTTTATCTGGAACTCCTATTGCGTGGGGTGAAAAACGAACGTGTGTTTCATAGGTCATTAATGTCAGGGATCCGTTTTAAGCGGTATTTGCGCGAAGTACGAAAATTGTTGCATCGCCCCTTTAAAGGCAAATCTTAAGGGTCCACCCAAGTTTTTTTCGCCAGGGCTATATTGTCGGCTCTTAGAGGTGCGATGAAATAACTAAGTCTCAGTATAAAAAACAGATTTATGAAATAAAAGTATTTCTTTAGAGTTCTAGAAATATACGAATCCTCCTTTATATTTTTAGCACTAGGAATTATATACGTTTTGCACATTTCACGCGGCAGTGGTGCACGACTGCTCGCCGCTACGATGTGTTCATCCAAGGTGAAGCGGGCAAGCGTGGGGGATTGGAAATACAGAAATTGCCGTCTATATTTGGAAGGAGGAAAACACACATGGAAGACGAAGACAACAAGGAAACCCAAAGCAGAGTGTTGCAGACAAAAGACATTTTATTGTGTCTTCTTACCATTGTTGGTGATATTTAGCACGGCTTTCCTCGTTCTAAGCATGACAAGCCCGTGTCTTAACATACTAACATATCATTTTATTGTTCTTGGTTTCTCGAAGAATCCTTGCAGCCGCAGTTGCCATCTTTAGTAACTTCCTCCGTATTGTCGAGTTGGTGGACTTCCAGTCGTAGAGCGAGCCCCACTAACTCCCGAGGGCAGAAGTCTCTCGTCCAAAGAACTACAAGAAACCACATCTCAGATTGAGATGTCTGTCTGCTCGTGAAATTTACGGCTTGAAAGTTTCACGACCACGCGAGTTCACCTGTCCGCATCGAAGAAGACGATAACGGTTCAAAAATTTCAATTCTCATTCGTCGTTCGGTGTTTAACCGCCGTGCTCTGAGCAACGGCGATGTCAAGACTTGCCATATTTGCGACGCTGCTTCTTCTCCACGGTGTCCTGGCGCTGCCTGCGGATGACCTCAAGCCTCTTCTGGTCAATTTCAAGCGGGACGGAATCGTGCCGGACCTCATACCTAAGGCACCAACTGAAGGGGTTGAGGTGCACTACCGGAGTTCCAATGCCGTCGCCAAGATGGGAAACGTCATCAGGAAAGAGGACGCGGCTCAGGCCCCCACAATCCAGTTCGATAAATGGAAGAACGACCTGTACACCATCATGATGCTGGATCCGGACGCTCCTAGTCGCAGAAACCCCAAGAACAGGTGAGCGAAACGGTAACGCGGAATGTGGGTTTTTGGAGGCACAGTCACCCTTAGCCTTAAAGTAAAGCTCTTACAGAGTTGGAACTTACTTTTTACGAAGTTGAGACAGATAAATGAACAGGAAGAATAAAATGCTTTCTCGTTGCACACAAAATATTCACGATACTCTGTTTTACCTAACAATGGACCGCAGCAAACTCTACGAGCCTTCCCGGCCAATCCAGGGCTGCCACCGTACCACGTGACTACGCGTCCGGGGAGTCGCTGAGCCCTTCCAAAGGTCACGTGACACTCAGAGTGCTTGTAATTGCGGTGGCTCGTAGAGTGCGCTGCGGTCTATCGTTAGGCGTAAGTATAGCAGCCATAGCTGAGCGCACGACTGCCAAGAGTGCGCTTACTGCGAGCTTCCATAGGTCTGGTGCAGAATGCATTCTACACCATCAGTATTTACGGTTTTAGCAACCTACGAATGAGAGCTTGTTTGAGTATGCGCTCTGAACCGCGCTTTCAAATATAATGTCGAGTGAATACCCCCTCTGTGCATAGCTCGCAGACGTGGCGTCATCAAATTCGTCGGTGCACAACATATTCGTTAAAGGGTACTCCCGTAGCAGCAGGCTGTCTTAAATGGGTATACGGAAACGAAATGACATGGCATCGAGCTCTCTACCTCTCGCTTAAAAATCGGCCAGCAAGAAGCGCAATGCGTATCGCGGTCGTGACGTCAATGGCTCCTTCCCTCCACGGCCAAGGGTGCTGTAGTTGCAAGCATTGCCGCTTGGTGGCGTCAACGCGTGACAATCATGCCTAGTGATATCCGAGGACTGTACGCCCTTACGCCCTATGGCCTGCTCTGCATAGCTTGCACGTAACGTCACTCGCGGCCGTGCCGGTACTTTATGTGCCACGAGCGTTCGGTTCACCGTGTTAGTCTCACATCGCAGCTCGAGGAAACCAGTAAGTAGAAAGAACCGTCAGTACACAGCCTTGGCGACACCTGCAAGCTATGGATGTACGATATTCGCTGGGTGCCATATTTGATCGCGTTATAGACCCTTTCCGGAGTTCAGTGCCATCTGGTGCCTCAAATGGCACTTTAACTTTTACCGTACTAATGGCGGCAATGAACCTGTGGTCTGCAGTATTTTATGGGGCACTTTCACCTTCGGAAGTCAACGGGAAACGAGAATGTGCGCTTCACTGTAGAGTTCTTTTTTCAATCTCTTTCAGTTTCAATGGCGAAAAAGATGCAACCAGCCAGAACAAAGCGCCAACCCACATAGACGTTTGGATAAAGTTCTATACATCCAGGGGCTTTGAAGCCGAGTGTGCGCACCATAGAGTTATTATAATGTACGCTAGAGGTTCAACTGGCGCTAGTGTCTATGCGACTTCCGTGACGCAAATTGAAGCAGACAGCAACCAGTCTACTTTTGCGGTGCTCCTGTGCATTCCTATGGGAAAAAGCGCGTGCATTTTGTCTCTTCGCCCGAAAATAACACGGAACACATTGGTTATTTCGGTCGTACCGAATAGTATGTGTCTTAATTAACATTGTAAAAGAGTAATTGCTTTAGTTAGCGCATTTTTCTTCATCAGTGAGCGATGTTTAACTTCGCTACATTTCAGTCCCAAACGTGTGTTCCGCAGCAGGTGTGTAAAAACAAGCGACGATTCGAAGCAAAATTACAAGCGAAAGGAATATAGAGCGTGTTCAAGGCTCGCCAGCATTCCGGTGACGCTTATATATTGATAATATGCCAGTCCGGTCACTATATGAAAATGACCCCGTCGTGCATGAGCGGATAGAAACATTCAAAACGTAGAGAATAAAGTCCGTGGGCTATGAAAGGTGTCTCTTCGTATTGTTTTCTCTGCCGGGTAGCTTTTATCGGGCACTTGTTCTCAAAGATTTCGAGCGTGTGGGTGATATTTTGAACGTAGAACAAGTAGCTTCGCTCAGAGCAGAAAGAATAAAGCGGTACTTACTTATTTAAAATCGGAATAGATTTTGATCCTACATGCACGTATATTTACTGATCCAGTGTTACTGCGTAGTTCTTGCCGTCTTTCTTAATTTCAAGATGTTCTTCGTTCGTTTCGCACGTATATCCCCCATGCTGAAAAGCGCCGACGTCGTGTTCGCGCTAACAGTGTCCGAGAGTGCACAAAAATACACGTACGAAGCCGTTTTAGCACCGTTTTTAATGCGATGAATTCGAAAGAAAAACACCGTAACTGACCAATTATTTCGTCGGCCTGACTGAGAAATGTTCCAAGCTACCTAGTACGTACGAATTATTTGGGATATTTGCTCTTATGATCGAGCGCAGGGAGAAAATGCACTCACTTTTTCCCATAGAAATGCATTACCGGAAGTCAATTTTGGACTGGTTGCTGTCTGCTTCAATTTGCGTCAGCACACTAGCGCCAGTTGAACCTCTAGCGTACATTATAATAACTCTATGGTGCGCACAAACAGATTGGTTGGGCCCGAGTTAGAAATGAACGCTTACGCAGATCTTGCATCCCATTCCTGCTTCACGTCGCGCTAACGTCTAGAATGTATAGGCCTCGAATCATCTGCTTAGGAGCATCTCCAACTTCTTCCTCCATCAGTAAACAGAAGACAGCCATTAGTATAGCACATATGCCATTTTTTCAGATTATGATAGTGATCAAAGTGGCCAGATTAAATTCCTGAAAGGGTCTATTGACAGCGTATACCGTAGAGGGGGAGTGGCGTGGCTGACCTGGCAAAGGTAAAGCCCCCACGTGTTTCAAAAGCAGCGCAAGGTACGTCGATGCACGAGGCAAGTTCAACGTGCAGCCCTTTGGAAGATTTTGGCGGCACAGCGCAGCATTGAGCTAGATTTCTAGCGCCATATTCTTCCAAGAAGGGGCGCGCAGCACGTGTCTCGAGCATTTCCACAACAATAAATCGCGCCACTCTTCGCAGGATAGAGGGGCTTTAGGCAAAGCTACCTGCATCCTCAGATCTAGCTCCTACCTAACTTGTGCAAAGAACGGCGATATTGATGGTGTGAAATGCACGTTGCGGAACCATTGTGGAAGTAAAAATATGCAACATAGAAGACTCGTTAGCATTCTCCACCAAGTCACATTCAGGACTAAGTAACTCCACGAGAGTGCCATACTGCCGCGAACTGGCGATACTTCTTAGAGGCCGATGACAAGGCGGCATTTCAACAGAGCTTCGCACACCGTCACGAGGTTCAATCTTGAAATTTGATATTTCGGTTTAAAATTAGTTTTTACTTGAGTTCTTTTTTTTCCCGAGCAAGCCCACGAAACACTAACGTCTAAAGAAGTGCCTTTAGCTGCTGTCTGGCCGCCACAATATGGATCTCATCTAAATAAAGAAATAAGCGCAAAATATTTTGTTTCTGTACCCCTTTAAGGGGGTATTCACCGGACACCGTATATGAGCGCGCTGTTCACAGCGCATGATGATGAACGAGTTCACTCTTATACGCTACTAAGACCGGCATTCTTAATGGCGCGGAGTGTACGTTGCAGAAGTGCCGGGGAAGCTCGCCGTTAGCAGAAGCTCAGCAACCACAGACTCAGCTATGGCAGACAGTGAATACCCTTTATAGACCACCCAGAAGAGGGCTTCCGGCCGGTGCAATTTTTAGCGCTCTATGTATGGCGCGTGTTTTGCTCGCTTTCCGAAGTGGCGAACATATGCGCGTACTGGTTTGTGATGACCTAACGCCGGGCTGTGATTTTGCAAACCAGGGGTTGGTCTTGTTTTGTCATTAACGGGCCAATTCTTGACAAAGAGGTGACGTAACGGGCCGGACAAAAAGCCAGATAGGGTTCAGAAAAGGGGGAAGGGGGTAGTTAGCCGGTGGAAAGAAATCAATTATTAAAAAAAAAACTGCAACATGCTCATAATATTGTGCAAACATTTTTTTTTTTTTTATTTAGGCAGACGTAACTTTTAACGTTGCAGTTTGTTGAGTGCGTCAGTGCATGAGGCCTATGCCTGGCTCGATCCAAATAAAATGGGCGCCATGAAAGGGATTTGGCCAGATGCGAATCCGCAAGTATATCAAATTGTTTTTCATCAGTTGCATCAGTCATTCTTGCAATCACACGTTGGCTTGTTGAAATGGTGCAACTATATTTTATTTCACAGACTTTCGGAGGTTCCTAACCTGCAATAAGACGTACAAAAAAAAAGTCTAGCAAGCAGCGCCGAGAAAGCAAGGTTATGCAGTTCGTTCTTTTTATCTGCTTGTGCGATCGTCGACTAAGTTAAACCAAGTTGAGTGAATCAGCCTGACATTGCGTTTTAGCGCGTTCGTCTGTATCTGTGTTTGTGCGTGTCTGTGTGCGTGCGTACACATCTACGGGTGTAAATGTACGTGTGCGTGCATGCGCGTGTGTGCGTGTGTGTGTGTGTGTGTGTGTGTGTGTTTGTGTGTTTGTGTGTTTGTGTTTGTGTGTGCGTGTGTGCGTGCGTGCGTGCGTGCGTGCGTGCGTGCGTGCGTGCGTGCGTGCGTGCGTGCGTGCGTGCGTGCTGTGCGTGCGTGCGTGCGTGCGTGCGCGTGAGTGTTTGCGTTTTCTTTACAATGCATCTCTTTCGGTTATGAAACTCAAGGCACCGTGGAATTGGGAGAGATAAGAAGTGGTCAGCGGCATATAGGGTGTATTCATTAGCGGCCATATCCGTGTGCACTAATGCTGAGCACGTGTTGATGGCTAGCTTCCACAGTTATTTTGCAACGTGCACCCCGCACCATCAAGATCGCCGGTCTTGACAGCCTATCAATGTGAGCTCGTTCTGAGCTTGCGCTCTAAACAGTGACCTCAAATATTGCGGCCAGTGAATACCCCTATAGAAAGGAGTGATGGTGCCTGGACTACCTTTTGACAATCGGGTATTACGCATCGGGTTGCGGACGATTGAGGGTCTTGCACAAGGGCGATGAGCAAGGCGAGGCAAGCCGAGGCAAGGCAAGAGGACAGGGTGAAGGTGTGGTGAGGGAGTGGCCCAGTTATTTGTTTAGGGCAGCATGTGCTAGTTGGTTCCGCTTCGCTCTTACTATGAATACATAAAACTTGACTTCTGCACATGTCCAGTGCCCTCCATTTCCCATGATTACACGCTTGTTTGTCCTTTTTTTTCGTCTATATTCATACTTTGATTCAGCATTAGAGTCCCATGTAACTCAAAACAGCAAACTCTTTCGTGGAATAAAAAAAAAATGGTACTGGCCACGCGTGCTACAATCAAACCAGAATATTCACAACGTCACGTGTGGTCACATCAAGTAAAGAGCAACTGTCAGGGAGTGAAATTACGTGGCGAAAGCTCAGTGTCGGCGCGCTTTGTTGCAAGCTCTTGGCGACCAGTGAATACTCATTATAGGTGTCGAGAAGATTGATAGCTGTCAGCAAATAGAGTTTTTCCAGCAACGTAGACTTGATTTTTCTTTTGTTATGTTGCAATATATGGGGATACGGCTTACATCAAGCCAGGAGGTAATAAGGTACTATTAATATTGAAACCTTTGAGCCTGAACAGTACGTGTGGAAGCTTTAGCTTTCGATGCACCCTTACCTCTGAATGCGCGCTCAAGGCTACCGTAAAACCTAGCGCTGTCCCCGTGTTCAATAGTGTGCGATGTGCGTCCTTACACCTTATTTTCTCCAACTTCCCACTCCACCCTTTGCATATTTTTTTATACTTTGCACATCATAATTTGCTGGCACAAATTACAAATTAAGACTTCTACATTGCTTAAGTTTGTGAAATAGCTATCCACAGGACAGCGATAATTGAATGCCCAGGAATTTTATATATCAATGCACTAAGAACACAAATTAATTTTGATCATTTAATGCTGTGAGTTACTTTTAACCTTGTCATTACTTTTGTTACGTATTAGGCATAAGACTCCCTACCAGTCCCCCTTTGGGTTTATCAAAGTGAGTATCTGCAGCTGAAAGTAACTTTTTGTTTCTTTTTCAGTTTCATGATTTGGTTAAAAATAGTTTGTTTATTGGGGGTGCATTTATTTCCTCAAGCTAAAATTTTGGAAACCCACGTCTATCACGTTATCACGTTTTTTTTCTTCTTCTCGAAATTCATATAGAACCAAGCAGCATGCACGACAAAGCGACCGACCGGCCATAAAAATTTGGCCGCATTGAAATAAGTGGAATTGGCCTTCTAAATTTACGGTGTGCAAATTGCGCTCCGGTAATTTCACTGTTTTCGACGCGTAGGTTGTTTTGTCGCGGATCTGCCTGCCACTAGCTTATGATGATTTCCGCGCTTTGTTCCGACCACATTAGCTGGAGACATGAGCTCATAGCGTAGGCACTAGCTTCCTTTGCACGAGAACTGCTGCAACCAAAGCAGGTTCCACAAAAGAAAAAAAAATCTCACGCAGAAAAGAGTGAAAGACAGAAATGTCAATTTCACGATATAGAAAAATATTGCACTCTATCGCAGGCGATCTATATTGCATGAATGTACAGGTACGGAAGGCGATCCCGTTGCCTGTTGGTTCAGAATCACGCTAAGCAGGGCTGTGGTTAAAATGCGGCTCACTCTGTGGACGCGAGCACCGCGTGAGCGTTGGACTCGGGCTAGCGACAACTAAAGTCACTGGATCTGGGAATGTAGCGCCATGGCCTTCGCACCTGCTAGCCGAACACGAACAAATACGAACATACAGACAACAAAATCTCTGAATAGGATTGGCTCGTCGCTGTCGGTTGCCATAGTGATTGCCGTTTCGGACACTTTCGAAGCTTCGAAAGTTTGAAAGGATCGTTAAAACCAGTCGGACCAAGATCGCTATAGGCAACCTGC
>JAZHYW010018330.1:0-14061 GCA_037355805.1 Ixodes ricinus
TGGAACCCATATAGATGTAGCGTTCAGTGCCTGGGCAAATTGCCCACCATGGAGTTTCAACAAGGGGTAGGTAATGTGCCATAGCAAGAAAGGCTTAATAATACAATTACTTCACCAGTGCCGCCCGGGCACCACACCAGTGGTTGGGTAGGGACAGTAAACCTGTTTCCACCGGTTAGTTGGCCCTTTACGCTAAGGAGGTGGCAGGAAGGAAGAGTGAAGAAAGAGAAAGAGGCGGGAGTAGCAAGCGAGACAAGAAGAGGAAGAGGCGACCGACCCGAATCATCCCGTCAAGCAAGCCAGAGCACCTGGCCCGGCGAGGGCGCAGGGGCCGGCGGTAGGCTGCTCGCCTGGGGGGCCCTGCGTCCGCGCAAAGATACCCCGCCTAGCTCAAATGTCAGGGGTCCCCTTTTCCGGACACGGCACGCTTACTTATTAGCCAGACGGGTGGGCGAACCCATTACGGTTTTGGTCTGTAGTGACGCCACCTACTACACCTCATCGAAGCAGCCCCTGCGTGCGGGTAATAGGCCCACGTTGGGGTCCGTGTGACGCTACTCAATACATACCTTAGCACCCAGCAGGCGCCTGTTAAGACCGATGGTGAATGAGGTGTTACAGGTTTTTAAACACCATGCGAAAAGGTTTGATTTTACATGAGCTGCCCACCAGGGCAGCCTTCAGTTTTTAGACTTGAAGCTTTTTGTCCTTGAAGAACACGTCTGTTGATGTATTCCCGTCACGAAAGGCGTCTCAATGCGACCTGCGCCCATTTAAAGGTAGCAAAAGAGGAATTGCTTTTGCCTTGAGTCTGGCCCCAGGGCCGTGTGCTCACAGGATGGTGCGTTATAACCAAGGGCTCGACTATTGTCAGCGGCTTCCTGATTCGGTCTTGAGGAGTAAGTAGCCATCCTGCAGCATAGCGGACAGCGCACTACTGGAAAAAGTTGCAGTCAGTACTGAGGAACGTAGGCCTGAAGCGGTCCAGCAATGCACAACCCGTGCGAACCTCGCTGGGCGAAGGCACGGATAGCGGGCAAAGGATTGTGTTGTTGTGCCCGACAAAACTCGCTAACTTCTTGCCTCGCATTACTGGAGAATGCTCAATATTCAGACCGATTAACTCGCAGAGGGTGGTCAATTTAAAAAGTATTAAAAAAAATTATTATTTTATTGTTTTACATAGTTCAGAACCCAGAAAAAGAAATTAGAAATGTTTAGAAAAAGTGTTATTTTTAAATTGAAGAAATAATTTCTAAACCTCGGTCCAATATGCGCCTCTTCCTTCAGCAGGGGCACGCACCATATATATGCGGGCCCTTAGCTGAGTTTATATATATTTCCAGTCTTTTTGATATCTTGCCAATACACTGTAGTATGCTTGAAATATGACTAACACATTCCTCAACAAGCCTGATGACATCAATGTCTTCATTCAGAATGCCATTTCTGAACTCAAGGAATTGCTCTCAGTAGGCGTACAATGCAGTGAGGCAGCCGTTTCTGTTCTACTACATTCAGTGGTGTGCGACATGTCGGCAACGAACTTCAGGAAGAATGCCAAAGCCCACAACGGCTATTCCAGATGCGATAAGTGCACGAGAGGCTGCTGGAGGAGGATGGCCTACCTGAAAGTCGGCGCTCCACTTCGGACTGATGCCTACTTTCGAGATAGGAAACAGCAAGAACACTACAACGGTGCTTCGCCCTTCATAGAACTGGAAAGCCTGGGGATGGTTTCTTTGTTGCCTGTGGACCCGATGCACTGTGTCTATCTGGGCATATTTAGAAAGTTGCTGCGCTATTGGACAAAGAAGTGTCCCAGGTGTGTCCGCCTGCCCTCTGCCAAGATTGCGGAACTCTCGGAAAACCTCAAGGCCGTAAAGTCTTCCATGCCAAGGGAGTTCTCCAGGCATCATCGCGTGATGCAAGCATTCTTCTTGCACTACCTGGTGCACCATTACAAGTGTAATCCCAAGTGCGTGACCACGTGCAAGTGTAAAGTCAAGATTGATTATAAGTGTGAGGCCCAGCATGAATGTCAGATCTCCAAAAGTCTGGCACTTCTCAACAAGCATGTGGCTTCAAAGATTATGGATATTGCCAGACGGGAAGGTCGTGACTGCTCTCTCTCACAAGCTAGGGATGTAACTGAGAAGCTGGGCCGGCTCTGTCTTTTAGTGATGGCAAATGGCAGCCATTCAGTGTCCTAATTCAAAAGATCACTTTTAATGCTTAACCTTTTGCAAAGTTACCCAAGCATCAAGAAGCTTGCAGGGAACATAGTTTGCACGTGCTGCATGCGCCAATTGCCTTCCCAGTAATAAATATTCGAAATAAATCGCAACGAAAGGGCATTTGTGGATGCACGTGCAAAGTGCCACTTGTTTTAGTTTTTGCTTCCAAAAAGTTGCTGCTGCCAATGCTGACACGCACAGTGCCTGTAACTATGTTCCCTGCATGCTCCTTGTTGCGTGCATAATTTTGCAAAGGTCTATTCGCAGAACATAGGGAGTTTAAATATTTCGCAGCCTGTCTTCGCCGTGGCCCTACTTCCAGTGAAGTTTGAGCATTCTGTAGTGCACAGTTTATATGTGCACTGCGAAAAACCTCTGAATGTTTTCTTTGGAAAGCCTAGCTGTAATGATGGTAGCAATGGGACAATATGCTATTCACTTGCATCTATTCATTTATATCTATTTTATTTACAAACCGATGTGTAACATTAAAAAGGAAAAAAACAATACGACCTGTGTTCTAGTGCCCAATTTTATTTAGCCATTTCTCAACCATTGGGCTATCATGCTATCTCTTGAAATTATATTTACATTGGAATGCCCTGGCCTGTATAGATCTCTAATCAGAGTGACACTTCACCTGCTCCAATGTTTTTCAAGAGTCTGTTGTGAGCTCCTTTTGCTCTAATGTTTGTAAAGGAGACCGGATCTTTCTCATGTGTTATTGATGTCTAGTAAATCACAGTGCTGACTTTTATTACCCTGCCTTTTTGTTGAGGGTGGGGCAATTTTGTATGTGATATATATGCAACTAACCTATTTAGGAATATTGCCTGCATCACTCATTGATTTTGTTTGCCAATTAAATCAGGACTCTAGAGCATTCCCGTAGATTGGAATTCGTTCTCAGGAATGCAATAGATAAGTATGAAACATGTAAAAAGTGTTGTTAATGTGCATTGTTTATACGACACAATGATCTGGATGAGCATCGTGCCGGCGTGCGGTCGTGTATCACTACTGCGTGAGCCCGTTAAAGACCCAGGCTAGCGGTTTGTACTGCACTGGCTAAATTGCTCATCTACAGCTGGGAGACTTGTCACCCTTGGAGGCAGACCAAGTTCTAGGCTGTATAAACATACACACAACCCAATTTTTTTTTTTTATACGACACACTTACAATGTCTATTTTATTTGGCCCTTGTTAACAGTTTTGCTTATGTCTTCCTCCAGTACAAGAGCACAGTGCGATTTAAGCATACTTCTTTTTTATAGCAGTAACAATTGAGTTGGGCGAGCCTCTTCGAGTGACAATATTTGGGTTCTTTCCTGTTTGTCTTGGTGGTATGCTTGAGCTGCTTATGCCAGTACCTTGTGTAAACCTATTTTCTTTGTGGTTGAGCTTACAACCTCTGTTTAATCATAAATAGTTTTGCTATATGCAATTCATTCAAGGGGCTCTTGTCCATGTGCAATTTTTATTTGTCTCAAGTTTCTTCATTGTGTGTGCTTCCTGAGTTGCTTAGTTTTCACTGCACCAATCGTTTTCAAATCGAAGCATTGAAAATGAGGTAGTTGTTTTCATGGAGGTGAATACGGACATTATTAATATATTTAAAGTGTATTTGCAAGGATTGCAATAAAGTGTACAATCGCAGAATATCTTATATGACTATCGCCTTTCCTTTAAAGAGGCCCACACACCAATGAACCCTAAGCTTATCGACTAGTATGGTCACTAAGCCAATAAAGAAATAATGAATAGGTGGACAGATTAATATACCCATAGACTAATACACCGATAGGCCAATATGCCGATATTGGCCAATAAGCCGATAATCCAATACGCCGATAGACCAATACGCCAACAGAACAATATGCCAACTTGCCGATAGACCAATATGCCAATAGACCACCAATACGCCGATGAGGTGTCAATAAACCGATAGCCCTATCGGTTTTCTCTATTAGAACTTTTGTTAGGGCGTATTTGCGCGGTTCGGAATCTCTAACGTGCTCATCTTTGACCAGGAACCTCCTTCTGACTCAGCAGCATTCAGAGCTTTCGTGCAAGAATGGGACATTCTTCATGAGCCGTTATCGCCACTGCACCCCAGATCCAATGATCAAGTGGAGCGAACAATGCAGACTGTTAAATCCATGCTCACTAGGTCGCTCAGCGATGGTAAGGATCTTGCTGTGGTCCTCCTCCACTACCGCTCCACCCCTAGCATCGGATCTGTTTCTCCAGCAGGTCTACTGATGGGCAGGAAGCTAAAATGAAAGCCGTTTACAACTCCCTGCAACGCCCGAATTAGAGCGCAGCTCTTGAGGAGGAGGGAAGGCACGGAGGGGTGGTTCCGCGTGACCTCGGGGGGGGGGGGGGTCACCATGACCTTGGGCGGCCACATGACCTGGGGGCCACATGACCTGGGGGGCCACATGACCTCGGGGAGGGGGGGTCATGTGACCCATCGGCGTAACCTCAGTGCGGTTACACCGATGGCGCGACGCCGACGCCGCTTAAGCCGGAAACGGGCGCCCAAGAGCTCCGCTCTAAAACATTCATCTTTGCCCTACCTCTTAGCTTCAGACCGATGTTTCCTACACAAGCTCACGAGGAGCTTCTCAAACAGAGATAGCAGGAACAGCACAAGTATGGAGACTGCCACACCCAGGCTCTCTCATCTCTCACAAAGAACCAGCCTGTTTGGTTGAGGCACGAGAATACCTGGCAAAAGGCAGTGATAATACAAGTTGGACCCGAACCGAGGCACTATACAGTGCAAACTCCCTGGCAGCGGTGTGTATGTCAGGAACCGCTATCACCTTAGACCCCGTGCTCAAGGGCTGAAGATGACGGCTGCTCAGCAGAGGAGTGCTTTCCCCGACAAGCCCAGACTCACAACAACCGAAGACAATAGCACCATACAACAAGGTGTCTAGGATCCAAGAACTGGTCAGGGCTCGACCAGGTGCGACACGTTCAGAGCGAACCATACGTAAACCGGCAAGATACCCGAGACTAAACTTCCATAACATCTTGGCGGTGTTCGTTTTCTTTTGCATTTCAAAAAAGGGCGTGTTATGTATTGTTTGTACAGCTCCTAGCGCCACCTATAATGTCGCATATATATCGAATAAAAAGGACAGCCCATCAGAGCAGCCATGTGGGCATGACAGCCGCTACCTTTCGCAAACAACGTGTCTGTGTGACATTTTCTGCCGGAACACAACATATCACTTTAGAGATACGGAACTGCCAGAAACGCACAACGGTGCTTTGCCCTTTATGGAACTGGAGGGCCTGGGTATGGTGGTCTAGTTCCTGTGGACCCGATGCACTGCGTCTATCTGGGCGTGGTGAGAAAGTCTGCTGCGCTGCTGGACACAGAAGTGTCCCAGGTGTGTCCGCCTGCCCTCTGCAAAGATTGCGGAACTCTCAGACACACAATCTGGGCGTAGTGAGAAAGCTGCTGCGCTAGTTGGACACAGAAGGGTCCCAAGTGTGTCCGCCTGCCCTCTGCAAAGATTGCCGGAACTCTCAGACACACAAGCACTGGTTGTAGTGTGCTGCTCCTTTCTGAGCTCCATCGCCTGCTTTGTGTTGTTTCTCAACATGTTTTTTCCCTATACTAAGCGCAAAAAATACTGAGAAGCGCCCACTCAAAATTTGGAGATGATCATGTAAAACTGGGGGCTGGGCGCTGCCAGGTCCAAGAGGAGAAATGCAAGGAGCATATGAGCACGTGGGCCCTTGCTTGGTTCCAGCACTCAATTTTCTATTTCCCATATTTTCTGGTGTATAAGTCACAATTTTTTCTCCAAAATTTCCGTCGGTGTGTCTTGTAGAACGGTGTGACTTAGGTATGTACCAACTATTTTATGAAAACAACCCCCGGCCCTGTCTGCCGAGAAGGGCAGAAGGCCTCGATAGATAATGGAACACACTGGCGGATGCTGGCCGGCCGCCAGTCTGTTTCATTATCCATCGTGCAGTCTAAAGGCCCGTTCACAATCTTGCGACCTCTTAAATCTTGGTTCCTTGCGACCTCTTAAACTTCTTAAACCTCTTAAACGAGAGGACACAGTGGCGATATCTATCCGGGTTGCACTGCAAACTTGACGGTCCAGCATATTTTCTATTTCTCCTGCGCATTATCCTTTCTTTCTTGGCTCGAAAAGCTTTTGGAAACGTTATAAACGAGCTTCTCTCATAGGCATTACGCACATTCGACCTCGGAAATGCCGCAAAACCGTCGCTCTTGTGAAATGCAGTTCCAGGATCACAGCATAGGTGGCGCCAGAAATGAAATTTTAAGAAGTTTTAACAGATCTGGTCTCTCTCGGTCGAACTCGGTTGCAAGAGTGTGAACGGGCCTTAAATGTTTCAATAAACATTTAGGTAAAAGTAGCGCTCCTGTTGTCTCCCTTACTCTGTCCCTGTCTTGCGGCGCATTCTGTCAAAACAGATGTATCGTGGCTTTATCTATCGCTGAGGCAAATGCGGCAACAGTCTCATTTGCCTTTGTGTTCTCATGTTGTATCGGGGTTCTGCCAACATGCCGCTATCGAAAGCACGGAAAAGCTATATTGCGAAATTGAGAAGTAGTGTGCGGCTGCGTATGTGGGCCACTTAGCAGTTTCTTATCTTTGTGCTAATATATTTGAAACAGTGATGTCGAAGGGCTTTTTGTTTTTCAGAGAGGGTACGAAAGAGCGTTCAAACATTTTGAAGCCGGGGTCACATTGATTATACATCACTGCCAACACAGTCCGCAAGAAAGGTCAGAGTTGCAGTCATCTCTTGTATGACTGTCCTGCCACACCGACATGCAAATTGTCCTTAAACATGGTCGAGCGTGCACATAATTTCTGTGCGGTAAGACAGGACCGTCATACAGGTGAATGCGCCTCACACCCTGTCTGGAGGCTACTTTATTAAAAATTCACTTGCTTTCTGTAACGGGCTGCTGCTCCACCGCCCATTTAGGGAGCGAGCCCTCACGCCGGAGGTCCACACTCGCAGCCTCCCACCATGGAGCTTCTCGCCACAGAGGACCTCCCGACCTCGCCACGGAGGACCTCGCCACGGAGGACCTCGCCACGGAGGACCTCGGCCACGGAGGACCTCGCCACGGAGGACCTGGCCACCGAGGGGACCTGGCCACGGAGGACCTGGCCACGGAGGCCTTCACCAAGCTCGCGCGAGGATGCCAGCCAGTCTGTACTTGGTAATTGAATGTACAATGTCATTTCGTTAGTGTAATATTTGTAATACCTTGAGATGTATTAAAGTGTACTTGCAGTCCACTTGGACAGAGTATATGGTCCCAGTTTCTTTCAGTGGCCAAAAGACCAAATGCCACGTTGCTCGAACCTCGTCTGTGTTCATATGTGACATAAAAATGGTGTAAGCTAGGGTAAGTGGAAGGAAATAAGTTGTTTGCCGACCAGAACATGTTTTTATTTTGTTCGGGATTTGACTGGGCACCAGAATATGTGCGACAGGTGTAAAATTGAGCCTAAATGTGGTGGAATCATTGAAACTCAGCTAGGTATCTTTGCGCAGTGGGATGTGTTTTCTTAGGCTTCACTATTTTGGTGGCTCGCAAGATGGAGTGCGTGCTCCTATATTACACTGACATCTTGTTCAGGTTATAGTTCAAAAGTAGTCAGATTTGTTAAGCCTCGAGTAATTATCTTGTGAACTCTGGAAAAAGTATTTTTTGGTTTGCAAATGTCTCAAGATCTCTTCCAAGTAAATGTGCCACTGAAGGTGCACTGCACTAACTCAAACAGTTTGTTTCTTTCTTTATTTGGGGGATGGGGGGGGGGGGGGCAGAGGCAGTGCTCCGACCCATCTGGATGCATTGCAGCATACAAAGTTTGCTTTAGGTTTGTGGCATTCTTTAGTATTGATTCGGAAATCTACTTATGCTCTTATGCAGGATATCACCCTCTTGACAAACGGCAACATGAGGATCAACTCTTTCCGATGGCATCAACTTCCAGCCAGCGAAACAAAGGTGATAATACACTTTTCTTTATATGAGACTCCAAAATGTTCTTGTTCTAGTGTGCGCCTATGTATTATAAAGCCCAGCCTATACAAAACATTTGTCTGCACTCATTCTAGGCTTCATGATACAAGTGCTGAAGCTCCTGCACGGTATAAAGCAAAGCCAGCAACAACCGTCTGAACAGCTAGCGTTGATCATCAAAGGGCAGCGCCGTGCGGAGGGGTTTGTGACTGAACTTGTTGGCCTTTCCTCGCATCATATCCATCGAAGGATAGATGGCCTCCAAGGAGGAGCTGGAAAGCTCCACGAAAAAGCGAATTCAGCTGGTAAGAACATGCCTCAAAATCACTTTGCTCGCATACTATTTTAGGAGATGCCGCAACTTTCCTGCGGGTGTGCACGGATTTGACAGTAATATTCATGTACGTGGCTTATAAGACTAACATTTAAAATTTTCAATCCAGTGATGCATTAAAGTATGCTATGGCTATTAAAAAATGACTGAGCAGAAAGTCCGCCTTATTCCTCAACCTGACGACTCACTTTGGTGTTAGAGAAACATAAGAATTTGAGTGGTTTCCACAAAGGAAGAAGGCTAATGATCACATCAAGAGTATAGTAGACCTTCGTTAATTCGACTTCAATGGGACTGCGAAATTAGCTTGAATAATCCGAAGGCTAAAACAAACGCGGTAAAGGACATGTATGTGTGCCCCAAAACTTTTGAAAACAGTCAAATTGGCTGAGAAGTTGCATTAACTTTGCTCGAACAACTGAAAGTTTATTGTACAATACACTAAAAACTATGCAATAACTATTACCCAGAATTTAGCACTTCATAGTGCATAATAATGAATATTCCGCAGCAAGATTTGGTACCGGAAAAACATGTATTTTTGGTATTTTTCTGTAATTCAATACCGAATTATTATAGCTATTATTTTTTATTCATTTTGTCTTGCTATTTATGGTGCATATGGAAGGTGCATATGGAAGGCACTTGGAAAAATTGTCCAGTCCTGGCTATCTATCACCTGCGCGCAAATGCAAGCACACTTGTTCAGTGTCATAAGGCGTCTGTATATGGGGAAATCATTTTGAGACAAAGTAAGTGCTTACGCTCTTGGTGTGAAGCCTATTTGTTAGTGCTTCTATGCTCGTACCTTGCCTTGCATGAGCATAGAAGATTGCTTTTGAAATTAATGTGTACTTATATCTTCGAGTCAATTGTTCATATCGTCCTAGGAAGTTCTTTCAGTGCTTAATGGGTTCTCGAAATTGGGGTTTCAGTGCGCTATCGAGACCCCAGTCAGTAACTGCGGAAGTATCCGATGCCGCCAAAGCGTAACACCAGAAAGCTAAGGTCTCACTCAGCTCGACCAGCCGATCGAACAGGAGCGCCGTAGAATGGAAGCCCTCCCTCCTCCAGCAACTACGCCAACTAGCCATCTTGGTGGGTCACAGCCCTATGCGATGTTCCCCACCCCGCTTTCAACCCCGGCGTCTGGATCCCTACCGCCTACAACAGGCGGCTTGGTCAACGCCCTCACCGCTGCCCTCGGGCGGCTTTCCCGGAGATTAACCCTCCCAGACGAACAAGGCTCCCCCAGATGGACCAGCCCCTCCCCGACCAGACAGATGACGAGGAGGACTATCTTCTCAGAGGGTTCGCCTCCATGCAGGACTCCCCTAACCGCTACCGTGCCCGAGTCGCCGCCGACGACACAGAGGACCCCTCTGACAGCGAATGGGACGCCAGTCCTGAACGTGCCCACGAACCCCACAACGTGCGACCCCAAGGAGTTGCAACAGGAGCCAGGGGACAACGACTCTTCACCACCACTGACCCCCCGACATGCCACGACTTCCGGAACGCTCTTGTGTTCGTCGAACGCGCAAGCAGGCAGTCCCGGTTCTTCAGGACCAGGGACGTTGTTGAGATTAAACTATTGGAGAACTTTCTCGCGGTCTGGGACAGTGCCCCCCCCCCCCCCCCTCCGGCCTGCCGTAAAGTTGCGAATCTTCGACAGGGTCCGCCTGTTATACCACGTCGCCCTCTCGGGCTGGCCGACAGCGCTCCAGGGATACGCACACCCCGTCGGCCTCCTTCCTTCTGGAAGCCCCGCTCCCACCTCCACCGGCCTCCACTGCAGCTGCCGACCGCCAGATTCGGCCACCCGGATGTGGTCGCAGAGCCTCCCAGAGTGCCAGAGGGTGCCCGCACCAGGAACCCCCCGCCAAGACATCCAAGGACACCGACATCCCGGAGCAGACTCTTCGCTTCACCAACCAGACGCTCCGCATCACCTCCACGAGACCTTCTCGACCATCTCTTCCTGTGGGACAGTGGGGACTATGCGGCGCTCCCTCCATACCCGACCCCTACGGCAACCTTGCCGGTGAGTGTGCCCCTGGAGGCAGTCTCACCACCAACTCTCTCTTTGATGGATGACGTTACCACCCAGTTAGACATTGTCTTGGACAGTCCTCAACCGATAGTTGTCAACATGGACGGCCAACAGATAGTGGCCGTCGTCCAGGACATTGTGGGTCCACCAGATATCCTCCTCCAGGCCCTTCGGGCCGCAGACGTCCCTCTCACCCCCCCCCCCCCTTCTTACCGAATCTCTAGTGACTCATCCCCTACCACTGAGGAAGAGGACACTTGGGCTCTGGCCGCAGTTCGCATTTTACGCTGGCTAGACGATCATCCTGACCCCGATGAGCTCCTTCTGAGGATGACGATGAGGGCTCCCATAGACAGACCCCCTTGTATGGCAATCAGTTCGTGCCAGTGTACCTCCCCCCAGGTTGATTGGGACAAAACGAGCCACACTTCTCATTTCCCCCCCTTCCCCCTCGGATTACTCATGTTTTAGGATTCCTTGCAAGGCGCGGTCCGTTGTCAACAACAGGCCCCTAAACCCGACCAACTCCAGGTCCTAAGGACGGCAGTCCAATCCATGCGTTCCTCCGGGTTGATCCAACCTACCACGCGCGGCCCTTCCTTAGCACCATACAGTTGGCACCTAAATCAACCACGGAGTCACGTTTTGTTTTGGACACTAGTCATCTCACTCCCCACCTGCCGGCCCACCCCCCTTTCGACTCGACCCTCTCCCAAAAGTCCTCCTCCAAAATCGCCTTCCACATGCAGCCTTCTTTACAAAGGTGGATTTGGCGAAGGCCTTTTATCACATAACTTTGCATCCCCAGGCTCAGCGCCTGACCACTTTCCGCCTTGACAGCCAGTACTTTTCATTTACCAGGCTTCCCATTGGGGTAAGGCCAGCACCTTTTTTGATGCAGGCTTTGGCTACCGCCATCGCAAGAACTCCTCGCGACCGCGGGATATGGGCATGGTCATACATTGACAATTTTCTTTTGGCTCACCCAGACCCCATTTTTCTGTTGAGCCAGACTCAGCTTTTTCTCCACAATCTGCATGATTGCGGCTTTTCCATTAACCCGAAGGACACTTTGATCACGCCAACTCGTGACATTCGTTTTTTGGGATTCCGTCTCAACACTCATGACCACACTATTTCCCATACCTCCCAGAGAGAGCTTTTCCAAACCCCGCAGTCCATCGGTGTGTACCAGCACCTACCAGGACACTGCAGGAGTTTTATTTTTCGCTTTACCGCTCCGGGCACCACGCTTTACACCTCCCTTTTCGACACGTGTGTCACTGCTGTTCCCCCACCCGTGAAGTGGCAAGAAACTTTTTCTTTTTTGTGGCGACAACTTCCCCACACCGTCCCCCTCGTGCCTCGACCACCCCTCAACGACCTTTTTTGCCGACGCTACCAACAACGGACTGGGAGTTGTGACCCCGACCGCCGCTTTGCCCATCCTGACCGCACCGGACAGGCGCATCTTTGAACGAGAAGCCATCGCCTGGGCCCTCGCTAGCCCTACTTGCCCCTCTACGCACAGTGATCTACATCGACAACCGGGCCCTCAGACTCACCATCACTGCGGGCCACCTCCACCTTCTGTGTTGAGAACTCCATGTTGCATTTTTTTTTTAACAATAAACAAGGAGCTTTGCTCCAAATGGATCCCCATTGTTGCCAACCCCGCCGACGTGCCCTCACGACTACCCCACATCTTTTCTGCCTTCTCACTCTTGTGATTGGCTGAGGGCGCTCCGGCGGGGGAGAGTTCTTTTTGGTATAAAGACCAGGGACTCCGCCTCTCCCGGCAGTCGGGATCTTGAGCGTGAACTGGTGACAACGCACCGCTCCATTAGGGTGCTTGTATGTGGAGCACAAAGCCTTCCCCTGTAATTCAATGTACACTTTAAGAAATGTCCGTGGGTCATCTTTCGAGCCGAACATTGTTGGAGCCAATTACTGCGCACAAGAAAGCAAGCTCAGCAAATGGCAACGTTGATAATGTGCTTAGACGCAAACGTGAAGCCTGAGCTGGAACACAGAGCATGACGTTCCATCGTGCTCAGTGTCCCGCCTCGGGCTTCAGCTTTCGCGTCCAAGCATATCATCAGCGTTGCCATTTGGCTGAGCTCCCTTTTTTGTGTGCAGTGATTGGCTCTCACAGTGCTCTGTGGGGAAGCTGACACAGGGGCATTTTTAAGCAGATCCAGGTGTCTGACACAGGTTCCACAGCTGTCCCTTGCGAAACAAGGAATCCCAAAATTGTTCCTGCGGGACTGCCCTGGGACGTCAATGGGAACCCTTTTAGACTACGCAGGGAGCATGCAGTCTCATTCTGGACATAAAAAGGCAAAATGTGGGATGTCCCAGGGATGTCTCGTTTATCCCAAAGGGGACTTCCGTGGGGGATCCTGGGGATGTTTTGTGTTGTTTGGGTATCAATGAAATAGTCGAGAGTATCTGAATTTGCTAGGTCAGCAGGCAACCTGTTCCATCCAACAATAGATGTAGGAAAAAAAAGAATCTTTGAATGTGTATCAAGTATTGAGTTCGACTACGCCAATGTACTGTGTAAAAGAGGAATCTATAGGCTACTGCTGGACTCTCCCGCTTAGTTCTGCTGCAAAGTTTGGAAAGCGCAAGTTTCATGACACTAGTACTAGCGCTATACGGCGGAAGTTTTTGTGTATTGCTGTGTTACAGCAGCAACTAGTGCACTGCTACCATTATAAAGAGTTCGATTTTCCACAACTCTTGCGGGCCTGGCGATGCTTGGCATTTTCACGCTAACGCCGGGTCTAATATTTTTCTCCCCAATCAGTTAGGACACAACCGTGCTGTTACAGGGAAGTGTCGCTAGCTATCGTACGCATTGATCGCAGGTACTGGATACAACTTTTGAAGAGTACATAGACCTCGCCCCTGGAGATGAGCTTGCAGACATGGCAAAAGTTATTGTTCATCAAGTTCCGGCCACGTCGTCAGAAAAACCCTGTTCATCTCGATCTCAGGCGTTTATTTTATAAATAGTTCGAATGACATGTAACGTTTTTAAGTGATTAACTACTATAGCTCTAAATTGCTGAGTAACCACCTACTAAATCTCTAAGAAAAATTAGCGTGGTGCATAACCCAATCAATCAGCAATAGCTTTTCCTGGGCTTAGGAGATGCCGTCACGGATGCTACAGAGTATAGCACTGATACTCCAAACGATGCACTGCACAACTCAGATGCTACAGTAGAGCGAATCCTTCTTCATGGCAAGAGCCTGCTCGATCTGTCAGCCATGAACTGGCAAGTGCATGTTCGGTTGCCCCGGCCGAGCAATATAAGTTTTCTTTTTCCATGTGGAGTCTTCACTATGGGTATTATTGGTCAGAGTGTATATTATCGGAAAAAC